>PVKS010008148.1:0-69602 GCA_004027875.1 Aplodontia rufa
AAGGAGATCCTGGCGGTCCATGGAGACCATTACAACAGGCCAGGCAGCAAATGACCAAGGCCTGGGCTGGGAAGCAGGAGGACTGGGTTTGGAAAACCATTCCAGAGGAAGAAAACTCCACAGGTTTTGGCAAAATAGTTAGATGTGGGAGTCATGAAAAAGGACTTGGAAGTTTTTAGTGAAAACTGGTAGGTGCCAATGGACAGTAGCCTCCTTACTGCTGGGAGTCACTCATCACCAAGAAGCAGTGCTATGGATGAGTGGACTTCAACCTGCCCTCATGCAACCCAAAGTTCCAATCAACAAAGCACACAAGGGGCTGGAGCCGTGGCTCGGTGGTTTCAGCGCTTGCCCATCATGCATGAGCACACGAGTTCAAACCCCAGCACCACGGACACAATGAAGTCTCAGAGCAACAAAAGCTGCATGAAAGACTAAATAAAAAATGCTTCTGTCTCTCTCCCTCTCTCTTACTGTCCCTCTCTCTTAAAAAAATAAATAAAGCACACAAACCGAAGGAATCTCAGAATCCATAGTTAATTCATGCAATAAGGAAGTTAAAACCACCCGAAGAAACCATGGACTTTGAGAACAAGTGGCTTAGAGAACGTGGAGGTGTTGTTTGTTCAGGGTTTCGAACTGTATGTCTTTTTCTTGGAGGTTTTTTTCTTTTTTGATTGAGCTCTGGGTTAGCGTTTCAGCTCTACAAGGCTGCTAACCTGTCCATTTTTCATGTGTCCAGGCAGAAAGCAGGAACCCTCAGGCCTCTAATATCTTTTGCTTAGCACATCTCCAGGACTGAATTTTTCCAAAGGTAGAAGATTGTACTGCAGTTAGTATCGTTATTAACCTTATATCATAAAATGAGAAGGAGAAGTGACCAACACCGGCAAGCAAGCTTCATACATGAATTCCATTCTCCTGAACCCAAGAAAATTACCCCAGAACAAATGCACAATATCAGATTTTGCAATTTTGTTTTTTTTTATATCCAAGCACAATGCAAAAAACAGTATTTTAAAATTAATTTTTATCAATTTAATGTAATAAATGCTTGAATAAGTGTTTGCCCTGTGTGCTTTCTTAATTTTTAATTTCCTTCTCATCCTCAAAACAATGAAGCAGTAGGTGTTATTAGTGTCCTTCTTTAACAGATAAGAAAAACCGAACCTTAGAGAAGGTAAAGGAGAATCCCAACTTCAAAGCTGGTAACTGAAGGAGGAGGATTGAGGCAGAGTCTATTTCCAGAGTCCATGACTTCAGCCTTCCTATCATGCTTCCTGCAATTAAGTGAGCAAAATAACTACATGTGCATATAACAAAATATTTTACTGTTTCTATTAATGAACAGTTAACGTAAAAACTTTTGCTGGCATGCAGAAATCTATAACACTTTGGTTTGTGAGTGAATAAGGTTATAAAGGTTTGTACAGCATAGCGTGAGTCTACTAAAAAAAAAAACGCGAGTCTACTAAAATGATTTTATACACAGTGTCCATGTATATGCATTACGATATAAAGTAGTCTAGACCCACAGTTTGATGGGGGATTATTTCTTAGTAGAGGAACCACCAGTGGTTTCTACTTCTAAACTTCATAATTTTATGAACTTTTCAGATCCTTCTAAGGCAAAAGTTAAAAAGCTGTATTTGAACTTTCCAGTCTCCAGTAGAACCTGTGAAGCATTTGAGAGTCTTTCACCCTGTCTGTCCCCAGAAGACAAAAGCTGAACATGCTCAAACCCAGGCCTCAGACTCTAGATAAGGAGTTTGTAGGAGAACGGAAAGAAACAGAGGCAATGAAAACAAGGGAACTGGAAGAAACCGCAGCCCCTCACACCACACATGTAACAAACAGCAAGCAACCCACCTCCTGGCCACACAAACACACACCCTTGTGCTGAAGGCACTTCCCTGCCGCCTTGGCTCCATTTATTCACCATGCTCCACTTAAAGGAACAAGCATGCAGTGACAAGGCCAGCGCTGTCAGTCTCAGATGTGACAGAGACCTGAAGATCACCAGACCAGGAACTGAGAAATCACTGAGTAATATGCTAAGGCCTCAAATGGGAAAAAGTAGACCAGGGGAAGGATACACAGATAATGTGAGCAGAGAAACGGAGACTTTAAGAGCAAACTGAACGGAAATGCTAGAAATCAAAAACACCCTAACAGAAATGAAGAATGCCTCTGATGGATCCATTGGTCAACTGGCCTCAGTGGTGGAAAGAATCCGTCAGCTTGAAGATACAGCAGTAAAAATGTCCAAAGTTGAAATGCAAAGGGGGTGGGGGGAGAATTAAATAGACAGAACACCCAAGCACTGTGGAACAATCACAAAAGGTATAATACACACATAAAGGGAATTCCAGAGAGAAGAACAGCAGGCATGAAAGAAATATCTATACGCAGCAATAATGGCTGAGAATTTGCCAAAATCCATAGTAGACACCGCACCCCAGGTCTGGGAGGTTCAGAGAACACCAAGCAGGATAAATACTGAAAAATCTACACTTGGGCATATTGCATTTCAACTTCAGAACACCAAAGTCAAAAAGAAAACTCTGAAAGAAGTCAAAGGAAAAGTTACCTTACCTACAGAGGAGCCCGCACAAGAATCATGCTGTCCTGCTCCTCAGAAGGCAGGGACATGAGAAGGGAGTAGAGTAATGAAACCCCACCAACCTGGAATGCTGAGTGCAGTGAAATGATCCTTCAAAAACGAGGCAGAAATATAACCGTCACAGATGCAAACAATTGAGGAAATATGTCATAAGTAGACACGCATTGCAAGAAATGTTTAAAGAAATGTTTCAGAAAGAAGGAAAATGCTAGAGGTGAGAAACTCAGAGCTACTTAGGAAAAGAACTACTAGAGAAAGAATAAATGAAGTAAGCCAAGCACACACTCACACTGAAGCAGGAGACCAGGAGCCCAATGTCACCACCACTGGCAGGGAAGGGCAAGCTGAGCTGCTGAAGTTGCTACATCTGCCCCTGCTGAGGAAGAATCCAGATGCTTCTGGAAGTGCATGAGAAGCAGGACCAAGTATCTTCTCCTGCCTTCAATCCCTTACCAGTTTCCCCCACAGAGTTGGAAGAGTCCACCCTCTCAGAGAACAAGCACCATCCTACCAGACAGAAGCTTCCATGAAGCAGACATGTGACATCACACACCTGCCCACAGCACCCCGCTATTCCAGTGGACATGAAGGTGGACATCCCCAGACCCTCGTCCCCCAAAGAGGCAAACCAAACTCCCATCTGTCCCCATATCACAACCCTGCCTGGTCAGTCCCTAGCCTGAAGACTAACTCATGGAGATATCCATTGAACAAAATTGGCATAATCTGTAGTAAAACGGACCACTCAAACAACCACGCAATTATTACAGTGGAAAGGGCAAGAGGAGAGCACGTAGCTTTGCACCAAGTGCGTTGGGTTGAACCGTTCCCCTAGAAAAGTATCGCAGTCTTCACCTCTGGGCATGTGACTATGACCTCGTTTTCTAATGGGGTTCGTGCGGACGTGGTTCACGTAGGTGAGAATGAATCCAATGACCATATCCTCATACAGAGAGGGGAACTGGAGACACACAGATGTACAACAAAGGCAAAGTTTGACAAGACGCAGTCACAAGCCGAAGAAAGCCAGCAAATACCAGGCACCACCAGGAGCCCCAGAGGCAAGAAAGCATTCTTCCTGGGGGCTCTGGAGGGAGCATGGCTCTGCCGACGCCTTGGGTTCAGATTCCTCACCTCCAGAACTGCAAAAGAATTGATTTCTGGTGTTGGAAGCCAAAAGAAATTTCTTCTGTTTTGTTCTTTTAATTCTGTATGGGGGCTGAGGGAAAATGACTTCCAGGCTCTTGGGCTCCTACTGCGAACCTGTTCACAAGCCAGGGAGCCAGAAGCCACCCTGCCACAGAGGTGGGGAGCAGCACAGTAGATGGTGGGTGAGTGGCTGGGTTTCCGCCCGGAGAGAAGCAGGAGGTGCAGCTTAAACTCAGACTGTGTTGTCTGAGTTTGCCCCAGCGTCCGCAGCATCTCTGCTGGCTGAATGGCAGGGTTCCCCGAATCCCCGCTGACCTCAAGGCAGAAGCTGGGTTCTCTTGGACCACTGGGCTCTCCCTTCCCCCTGGTTTGCAGCGTATTTCACAAAAACCGATTTGTGCTTTCACTCACCTAATGACAGCCTGGCATGGTATCAATTCACTCTCCAATATGCATGCAGCTTCCAGGTAAATGCCTAAAATCTGGATGAAATTATTGAAATGGATCTTGAGAATATTCCATTCTCTCTTTGCCTTTGTCTGAACCACTATTTTATTTATTTATTTTTTTTTTTTTTCTTTTGGCCCATCTAATTCTTATGTGGATCAATGTCCTGTAAATGACACTTGAAAATTAGGACAACTTGAGGAACCATGGAGGAAGAATAAAGCTAGTGTATAATCCTGGGACGAGTGCAGCGGAGCAGTTACCACCCCTGGAACCAAAGGGACAGATGACATGTAAATGGAAGAAGACATCATAAGTATTTGGATTCTGTCCTGTGTTGGAAGGCCAGCACTAGACACAGGGACTAGGGACTAGGGACAGGCCACACTCTCCTCTCTCTCCCTGGCATTTGCCAAGCAGGTGGGAGACAAAGACACTTAGTCACAGGCAACACAAACATGGCTAAATTCCATGGAGTAAAGTGGAGGAGGCAAGCAGGATTCTAGGGGAGCAGCGACCTGGTGCCTGCCCATCAGAGGATCTCCCCCGGAAGTGCCTTTAGGCCTGTGGTCCACTGAGTTGGAGGAGTTTCCAGCCTCGGGAAAAGATGCCCGGGACAGGTGGGAACAGCACGTGGGGAAGCCCCCTACCATGGGAGAGCCCCCCCAGCAGACTCCAGAGGCCCAGTTAAGGCCAAGCAACTCAGCTCCTGGAGGAGAGAGAGGAATCAAATCATGCCAGACTGGTCAGGGTTGGGGGATTTGGAACTCAGGGGAAAACTCAGCAGGGTTTTAATGGGGATGCCAAGATCTGTCTGCATTAAGAAAAAAAAAAAAAAAGGAAAAAGAATCTTAGACAAAGGCTGCTCTTGCTCATTTCCTAATCCTGCATAGTAACAAAATTGGTGACTGACATATTTGTTGCTCTGGACTCGGTAAGAATAGCATTTTAGAAGTTGTGTTTAGTAGGAGAAACTGACGGAGGATGTGGAATTAAATTTGAGATGGAGCCATGGTTTCCCTCCAGAAGTCAGTTTTCTCCAAGTACCGTATGTCAGGGTCACATAAAATAAAAAAGATGCAATTGTTTTTAACAATACATCAGCAGAGAAAACACATTATTTCCTGTGTATGTTGGTTAAAACCGTGAGCCCTGAACTCAGACTGCTGAAGTTTGTACCCATTTCTACTCCCTAGCTGTGTATCCTCAGGCAAGTTATTTAGCCCCTCTGTGCTTCCCTTTCTTATCTGTAAAAGGAGAGTACAATAATAACACCTAATTCATCTCTTTATTATGAAGATGAAATGAGAATACACAGAAAAACATGTCAAAGACCTCCTGGCCCAGGGTTAAATGCTCACCAACTCTCATCTATTACTTAATTGCACACAAATTTCATGGCGCATATAAAAATATTCTAAGTTTAAAACAATTTGCTCTTCAAAGCCTTCCCATTCCTGATTCCTAACGGTGACTGCTGTTTATGTACCCATAATCATTATGTAATGGCAACATGACTTTTACAGAAACGGTTAACGTTTCAGTTCTTGGTTGGGCTTATTACACAGAGTAATCAGAATCTGTCTCCGTAATACTAAACTGTATTCTGATACCTTCTGGATCACGCACTTCGGGAAATGTTTAAAGCCAGCAACACTAAGCCCCCGCATGCACTTTTCCTTGAGTTTCAGGTTATTGGAGGCATTTCTAAATGCGGGCAGCTCATACACAGGCTTTCTCTCTCTCCCGTTTCTCACAATTTACAGACAGCATTGTCATTCAATATTTTTCTCCCCACTCTCCTTCATGTGTTCGTAAATGAAAATGCACATTAGCTCATGAGCATTTGCAGCAATTTGTCACCGAAGCTCACGGAGGTTAAAAGTCACGCCTTGGCTCAATAGGCAAGATTATCTATTCTCTTTTTCCCAGCAGCAAAACAAGATCTTGCTCTGCTAGGTTCATAAATCATTCTGCAACTAGCCCACAACTGACAAAAATCAAAGAACGAGTTAGCACTGAACCCTGCAGACAGCGATCAGGTGACAGCGGGCCCATTGTTTCTTCCATAACCCGTCCCCCAGACTGGCAGGCCGCTGTGCAAGGCCCCAGTCCCCCGCTTGTTGACAGAATTATTTTTAGAAAGTAATGCTTTCCCATTTATAAAAGCCAGCGAGAGACAGCGGGATGTGTGGGCGGTAGTTCCCAGTCCTGGCTGCGGATCAAAATCACCTGTGGTGCCTGTAACCATCTGCAGATGCCCTGACCTCCTCTGCACCAATGGCCTGTGGCCTGGGCTGCGCGTGGGAATTGCCGGGGAGTTTGAGAAAACTGGGAGCCTGGGAAGCAGCCCCGCCCCACGCCGCTTGCATCAGACTCTCCCAAGGCAGGGTTTAAACAGGCCTGGCTTCATGTTCTAACACACAGCCTGGCCTGAGAACCCGGCTCTAGATCAGCTCAATTCACTCATTTAGCACAATGTTTACCGACAGCTCCTGCACGAAGGCATTGCGGCCACACAGCATTTAATGGAATAAACGCTCCTGGTCTCGAGCTGAGCCATCTGAACCAAAGCCTTCAGGGGTAAGGCCCAGGCATTTGGAAATTTTAAAAAGCTGAGCAGTGGAGACTGGGAACCAGGGGTTAGAAGAGAGAGCCGGGAGCAGACAGCCGTGTTTCCATCTTGGTTCCTCTGCTTAGTGGCTGTTTGGTTTGGTGTGAGTTATGTAACTGTTCTAAGCCTCTGTGCCCTTATCTTTAAAATGGTGGAAAGCAAATCTTCACTGTACAGCATTATGAGTTTTAAATGAAAAGAGAAAAATCAATAGGAGGCTTAGTGCAGTAGCTCTACCTGCTAGGCATTCAATAAATGTTCGTTCTTCTTCCTTCCCCCGCCCCTTCCTTTCTCCTCTTGTCCTTAAAGCAATAGGTCCTGCTAAGTGCGTGTGATGTACACTTGAAGTACGAGACACTGCCTCTGCTTTTCAGGAGTTATGGTGCAATAAACAATTAGGCAGCAGCCACTTTGCACATAAGCTATTCCTAGGTGTGTGGTATGGGCTTCTTTTATTGCTGCAGGGGTTCAGGCTGGAGAAAGATAATTGGTGAGAATCAGGAGCCAGAGAAGGTTTCCTAAAGAGGAGGAATTTAAGAGGAGGCATTCCAGGTGAGTACGTTTTACCAGAAGAGGAGAGAGAAGGTCAGGGAGGCTGAAAACAGCAGCATAGCAAAGGGGACTTCCAGG
Organism: Aplodontia rufa; assembly: GCA_004027875.1. Taxonomy (NCBI): domain Eukaryota; kingdom Metazoa; phylum Chordata; class Mammalia; order Rodentia; family Aplodontiidae; genus Aplodontia; species Aplodontia rufa. The sequence goes on from PVKS010008148.1 coordinate 7,464, forward strand.
GACACTTGAAGGTAGTCATGGTGAAAGCAATCTGTACTTTGCAAGCATTTATTTGACATGCATTTTTTTTGCCTATCCTTGATCAAGCAAGTGTGGAGTTTCCTTTTTTATGTGTGCACATGAATGATGTGAGTTTTATACACTTAGCAACATGTAGGAGATGTGCTCTTGAAGATACTTGCATTTGGTTTTCATGCATATTCCTCACTGTATTATTTGGGTCATTCTGCATGCATCTCTATTTTTACTTGATTCTCCTGGAGGAGGGTACTAGCGTGGCTTCTTAGAGAAACCCCACATGCCTCTGAAATCACAATGAATTTGCTGAACACAGAGACCAAAAAGCTGAATAAGGATGACGTCATCGTTCTTAGAACGAATTTTCATTCAGGTTATCCTGTAAGTCCTGCTGGAGGCTTCTCCTGAGCAGTTGAACGGAGCGGAGGGAGTGGATCTGCTTGGCTCCGCGCTGTTCCTTCCACTGGGCCTCCTCCAGGCTCCGTTGACTTGCTGACAGCCTATCTGTCCTCTGCTGAGATGACTTAGAGTGACCTACTTTGAAAATGGCATGAATGTGGAACAGTGCCAAGAGCTGGGGTGCAGACAGGCTGCCCAGAGGGCTTCCAGCAGAAGGGGGCAGGCTCTCGCAGGGGTCCCTTGCAGAAGCTGTGTGGATGGTTATGTCTGGGTGCTGGTCGGCCTTTTTTTCCCCCAGGGCCTTGTCTGTTACAATTCGTCTTTATGCTCTTGGAGTACAGGGCATTGGTTTGCTGGGCTGGTTGTTAAGTCAGAGAAAGGCAGCCAATCAGAGCAGGGCTAGGCCTGTCTCCCTGCTGCACACAGCTGAAGTAGTAATGAACGTGAAGGAGAGGTTGCCCGCTGAGTCTCAGCTGCAGGCTGTTGCAGGGTAAAGCAAGAGGAGCAGGAAGCCTTTGAGCCCGTCCCCTAAGCTCCCAGTGCAACCTCAGACAAACCTCCACCCAGTGCATTTGCCTGAAAGTCAAAAAGGGATGGGAGGAGGAGCAAGGAGAAGAGGGAGAGAAAAGCTGGGAATTACCCAACCTTGACTGCTGTGAGTGCTGAATCTAGATACTCCCTTCTTCCTCCTTCCTTCAGGACTGTCCACGACAAAAGGGTGCCAGCTTCAAATGCAGGGATACTATCTGAACTCAAAAGTGAAGTCTTCCCAGATCAGCAGCTCTGAATTTAGAATAAGCAAATTCCCAGCACTTGCCATCTTGTTAAGATTCCTCCTAAAGTGGCATGTTTGTTTGTCCAGGCATGAAAAGAAAAGGAGATGATTTATCAACTTTTCCCCCAGGATATTTTGCAGCCTGGTAATTCATTGATCAGTTTGGGCTCTCATCAACTGTAAAGGAAGAAAAATCTGAAGTCATATTTGAATCTGAAATGGAATATTCAATATTTATCAGAAAGATCCATTTAAAAAGTTAGACAAATAACATCTGAGCTACTGCTCCAAGGGCCTCTCTTCTCGCTTATTTGGATTTTTTAGAGCTGTAAGACATTTCTTTTTTTTCCACCTGCAGTCCCCTCAAGGGTGAATCAACTCACCCTTGACATTCCACCCCAGCATTCCGGTCTCCCTCAGGCCTTGGTCTGCAGACCATCATCAACTAAGGGCTATAGAAACTTCCCTGGAAGAAAGATCTAACAAAAGGTTAGACAGGGAGTCATCCCCTGAAATGCTGTGTGTGATCTTTTCACACAAATTCACAGTTGGCAGCACATTGGTAAACATTGGCAGAAATGTGCTTTAAGGCTTAAAGATCGGGGAATACGAACAAATTTTTAGACCCTTGGTGAAGGGCACAAAATCGCATTCGTGCAATACTGATTCTGTGCTCTTGGCCACCAACCTTCTCCCACTTGTTCTGTGGAATAATTGCACTGGGAGGGGGCAGTGAGAAGAGCCAGGGTGACGTGGCAGAATGAGAACATGAGTTCAACACACAGCCATGGCTGGACTTGATGCGGGCCACTCCAGATGCTCATGTCACCTTGGCAAACCCTCCTCTCTTCAACCCAGCTCCTGCAGCTTTCAGGCTCACAGATGTAAGAACAGAGACAGCTGTGCAGCCTATCAGTCGCATCAGCAGGACCATTCTCACAGGCCTCCCCTGGCAGCGGGGAATGAAGGCTTGGCTTTTGTGTCCAAGATTTAAGGCCGCCAGGCAAAAAAGAGCCAACCTAGGGGCTGGAGCGGTGGCTCAACCGTTACAGTGCTTGCCTGGCATATTCAAGGACACGGGTTCAAACCCCCAGCACCACATACACAACAAAGTGTTGGAGCAACAAAAGCCTCATGAAAAACTAAATAAAATTGATTCCCTCCCCCCCCCTCACACACACACACACTATTCCTCTCTCTTTAAAAAAGTAAAATAAAAACAGCCAACCTCCTCTGGGGGGGTCAAGAGGTAAGAGAGAAGACCAAGCCCTAGATTGAAAAGGGCCTTATAAATGCAGGAGCAGAGAAATCAGCTAACTGATTAAAGAAAAGCAGAAGAACCCACCATGGGGGATAGCAAGGAGGCCGTGTGTCTGCTCGTGCCCCAACCTGAAAGCAGTCATCTTGACATTCAGGGCTCTGCAGGAAGTCTAGTCAGAGGGGACGGAGACGCTAGAGGGGTTGAATAGAGCCGTCCATGTTTTTCCCCCAAAAGAATCCTGTTGCCTTCTGCTTTAATTTTACAAGCGAGGGAGATGTCGTTGGCTTCTGAAGTTGTCTCTCATGAACTTACTAAACATCTGAATGCCCTGCAGTGTCACTCAAAGCAGCTGGGCAGTCCTAAAGAGGGACGTCATAGCAAAGAGAAAACCTCTTTCTGCCATCACAGCTGACGTCACGGCTCCCGCCACCCCGCCATGGTGAAGTGTTGTGTTTCTGTTGAAAACAGCTGGTCTGAGCTTTCCCTGGCTTACTCACAAGAGTGATGAACTCAAAGAGGAAGGCAAGAAGGGCAGCGGAGGGTCGAAGGATGGACCCCATCCAAGCCAGAGGATATGTGTGCATGTCACATGGAGCACCTGTTCTCGCCCTCATGCTGCTAAAACTCCCATCTTCCCTCTGTCTTGAAGTTTTTCAAAATGTTGAACAAAGACAACAGGGCTAGAGGTTTGCAGTGGGCCTGCTATAGCCCTCCCAGCGCCCAGGTGGCATGGCCTGTTCAGCTAATCCACACCCCCAACCCCTCTCCCTCTCTGTCCTCCACACTCCCTGTCTAAAGAGCCACATTGAATGGAGTGGTAGCAAAAGGCAAGAAAATAAACACTGACGTGGGACAAAAAAATGCTGTCAGCAGTGGTTGACCAAGCAGCCCCAGAAAGGAGCATGATACCACTCTGGGAGAGGGCTTCCTTCCATTCAGTACATCCTGAGATCAGGAAGGAAACGATGTGATGTAATAGCTGGCTTGCAACGTTCGTGAAATCTTCCAGAGAAACAGAGGACCTCTGAAACGTGTTTGGGGAAAAGGTTTTGTGCTTCAATTTGGCTTTCTGATCTCCATGTGTGGAAGAAGAAGCTCATGAGGAGGCAGATAATATGTCAGGAGCTTTTCACGGATGCATACAAGAGTAACATCACAGAATACCTCGCTCCTGGAAATAAGCAGCCAACAAAAACCATGTCAACGTTGGAGGTCTCCTTCACAAAGAGAAGCTGGGAATGGGCACGGATGGCAATTCATGCTCAGTATAAACTTTATGTTTGCTGGGAGTAGAGCATGATTTTGCAAAGAATTATCATTTTTACTTGCACATCATTAAGTGCAAAGATCTATGATACATTATTGTAGGGAGAAAAACGTTCCTTTCATCTGGAAAGAAGCCAAGAAGCTGGAGACTGGTCACCACATAGCAGAGCTGCAGGAAAGTGATTTTCCCCTTCACATTCTGTGCCAGATTTCTCTAGCACCCTGTATTCATAAGAAATTAACAACATGGAACTGTGCATTTAAAAAAAGCCTGCATGATGCTTTAAGCCTTTTATTCCAAAATAATAGAAGTCATGAGGTTAAAGCTGGTGCAGGCAGTGTCCCCTGGAACAGCTGTACACTTTCATATAGAGGAGGAAGTAGATTCCATGCGGGTCATTGTCAACTGAGATGTGGTGGAAGCCTGAATGGTAAGCCCCACTCCCCCATCCAACCCAACCACGTATTTATCATTTCCTCCTTGCAAATACTCCAGAGATTTCTTTGAAAATAAGAAATGCACCTGACCGTCACAGTCATAGTCATTATTATTTGTTGTGTATCAACAGTGACTCATCTCAAACACAAGGCTCCAGGAGAATAGCGGGTAGGCTGAGAAGTAAGCCCCATTTAATAAACTGCATGTTTGGCATTACAGGCCAGAGTCTCTAAAGAGCATAGACTATGCACAGCAGATCTCCAAAGAGCTAAAATTGGGCCTAGCAGGGTGTCTCACAAACGCTGGTGAAAATGTGTACAGTAGGTGGATCAGCCCTGGAAAAGGCACAGCTGAGGTCTCACAGAGAGGGTAAAGGGAGCAGGACTGAGGCAGATAGAGGGCGACTGGGCTCTCTCCACTGTTGAGACCTGGGTAAACCTGGCCTGAACCCCTGTTCCTGGCCCTCTGGAGAAGCTGATGCCCTCTCACTATGGTTTGGATATGGTGTGAGAGTCTCCAGAGTTCATGTGTTGGGAGCTGGTCCCCAGTGTGGTGGTGCTGAGATATAGTGGCACTTTTAAGGGGGGGGGGCCTAATGGGAGGTAAATAGGTCACTGGTGGAACTGGCCTTGGAAGAGCTTAAAGTGTCTCCTGGGGATTACCTGAGCTCATTTGACACTCCTGATCCCTGAATTGTTCCTTGGCTTTCTGTTGGCAGGTGTGACCTATCCCTCTCATCAGGAAGACCCCCACCACCATTAAGGCTTCTCCTGAGGCCAAGTAAACGGGGCCACCCAATCTTAGACTTTGAGCCTACAACTGAGCGAAGTCCTCTCTTCTGTATAAAGTTAGCCTGCCTCTGGTACTTCACTATAGTAATGAGAGTTGACTAATACTCCTTCTCACTATGTTTTCCTCTGCTCCACCCGTTTCTTTCACCTTTCATTTATTCAGCTCACTGAAACTCCAGCTCAGTTCTTAGTTTTGACTAAAAACCACTTACACAAAGACTGAGTTGCAGTTATTAGTGAGGTGCTGGAGAGAGATTTACAGCCTAGTGATGTGCACATCTTAAAATTGAACTCGAACCATTGCAGCTTTTAAAAATCCTCCGAGTGCCCAGCTTATTACCCAGTCCCAGTGCCTTTCTAATGCTGTGTCTCTTCTGCTTCTCTTCTGAGGAGGGGACACAAAGGGGATGCAGAAATAGCCAATTCTCTACATTTTCTTAAACACATGTATTCACCCAATTTTTTAAAAATTCTGCGTTCTTCCTTCATTCTGTGGCTCAAAGCCTACTTTCCCCAACAAAATGACCCAAATATGATTTTCTTAAAGACTGTTTTGCCACTGCCAAGATGAATTAGGGTCAACATTTAATTTTAACTTGCTACAATCACAGCTTTGCAAGGTCATGCTGGAAGATAAGATCACAAATTACAAGACCTAGAGGAAATCTAGGGACTCATATATAATTTTGCAAATAATACAACTGAGACTCAGACCTACTCAAGCATGCAAAAGTGAGAGGGTGGAAGACTGCCAGTTGAGTGTGTCTTCATCTTGATGATAGCATGGCAAGAGGTGCAAGGGGACACCGAGAGAGCGGTGGCAGCAGGTGTCATTAGGAGTGGCACGGGCAGCCACCATTCCCTCCCTTTGCTAAGGTGTTATTCCCTTGTAAGTGACCCCTAAGTCACCTTTCCCACTCTAGGCAACAGAGACAAACAGCTCAGCTCACAAGGCTCAGTCTCTTCTAGTGAAGCTACCTTGGCATTTAAACATTGTCAGTTCAAAGTTCATCTCCCTGCCAGTGTGGACTGACTCAGCCTATGGGTAAGGCATCATTCACAGGGGGATGTAAGAGTTCTCGCTGCAGGGAGAGAAGGCTCTCTGGATAATGATAGACCTCTTCAGGGACCAGGCTAATAAAACTGGTCTGCTCTATAATTCATAATAACAAGTTATGGAACCAAACCAGGTGCCCATCAATAGATGCATGGATTATGAATATGTGGTCTATGTACACAATGGAGTTTTACTTAGTCATCAAGAAGAATGAAATTACGGCATTTGCCAGTAAGTGGATGGACCTGGAGAACAAAGTGCTAAGTGAAATAAGACTCAGAAAATCAAGGATCGAATGTATTCTCTCATGTGGAAGCTGGAACAAAATAAAGGGGGAAAAGGAAGGATCAGATATCGTAAAGATACGGAAGATCAGTGGAATAGAAGGAGATGGAGAGGGAGGGAGGAGGCACAGGAAAGGGGAGGAAATGTGGAATAAATTTAACAAAATCATACAATGTGCAAGTATAAATATGCTACAGTGAATTCTCTTTATGTCTGTGTACAAAGCACCATTCAAAAACAAATAAATAAATAAGTGAAAGGAAGACCAGTGGAGGGAAGAAGGGGAAAAGGAAAAGAGGGGGTTTCAAGAGCTGAAATGGGGTAAATCAAATTGCATGCATTTATGATTTTGTCAAAATGAACCCAGCTACTATGTTTAAGTATAATGCTCTAATAAAAAAATAAATCTGGGAACTGGAGCAGTGGCTCAGTGGTTGAGTATTGCCTAGCATGCATGAGGAGCCAACTTCAAATCCCAGCACCACATACACAACTAAGTGTCAGAGAAACAAAGGCCAGGTGAAACAATAAATAAAACCAATTCTCTCCCTGGACCCCTTAAAAAAAAATCTTGGTTCTCTGTTCAGTTTTGTTGCATGGCAATACAGTGATTTCCATCTGGACATTTGGGGGTAATGTGCGAGCACCAAGTGTATGACCCTGGCCATTTGTCCTCAGTCTTAAAAGTTCTAGCCAGAAGGGCCTCTTTGCCCCACTAGAACCATAGGGACACCCAGAGAGCATAGAGAATTATAGAAGACTCTAGGACCAGGAGCATATTTTCAGGAGGCAGAGAGTCAAAGTGACTACAGTCTTTCTGAGAACTCTAGGCTTGGACTCAGTGGCCATCCACTTTGGAAAGCAGTGACAACTTGGAGAAGTGGTGGAGAAACTGCAATGGAAGACCCCCAAGTCCTGCCGGCATCTTGGTGACCCGGTGTGTGCCGGGATGACCCATTCAGCACCTAGGCTTTGCTTCTCAATTGAATTTTCTTCACTTTGAGGAAACTGGAGATTCACATGCAGTTGTAAGAAATACTAGAGAAACCCCCATGTGCCCATTTCCCTTAATGGTAACATCTTTCAAAACAATAGTACACTAACTGTCACAACCAGGATATTAGCATTGTTACAGTCAAGATAGAGAATATTTTCTTTTTTCTTTTAACTAAGTAACATTTGGCTTATTATTTGGAAGTACAGTCAAAGGAAGAATAAATAGAAATTTCTTTGTTTAATTTTTATTTAGGAGTTGTCGTGCAAACATAAATGCATATAAAGTAGTCTCTTGATTTTTCTATATTATGCCCCTATAAGACATATGTGTATATATATATACATATATATGTGTGTGTGTGTATATATATATATATACCTATATATATATATGATTGTAAATTTTATAAAATTAAATGATTGCATAAGTATTATTTGGCTTCTCGGGGGGGTAGAGAATATGCTACATTGTTGGTTGTCTCCCTAGATACCTCCCTATCCTCCCTCTCTCTCTTCTTCCCCTACCTCTCCTGCCCCTCCACCCACACATATTTATGGTTGCCCTAAATTATGTGTTGCTCCGCCTTTGCTGGGTCTAACACATGAGTTTGACTACCTTTCACCCAAGCCTGGGTTTAGCTCCAGCCTCCATAAATGAGAGAAAACATTTGACTCTCTGGGTTTGGCTAACTTCACGCAGTGTGATTTCTTTCATTGCCAACCACTTACCTTCAAAGGCTGCAATACTGTTATTTTTAATAGCTGAGTAGAACTCCATTGTATATATATATATATATATATATAACAGAGCTTTTGGATCCATTCACCCAGTGAGGGGCATCTGGGTTGTTTCCATAATTTAGCAATTGTAAATTCAGCTGCTATGAACATAGATTTTGCTGTGTTGCTATAATGTGCTGATTCTCATTCCTCTGGGAAAATTCCCAGAAGAGGGATAGCTGGGTCATATGGTGGATCCAACTCTAATTCTTGAGGAGTCTCCACATTGCTTTCCAGAGCAACTGTATCAGTCCACAGTTCCACCAACAAAGTGCTAGTGTTCCTATCTCCCCATACCCCCTCCAGCATTTGTTATTGTTTGTATTCTTTATCTTTGCTAATCTGACTGAAATGAGGTGAAATCTTAATGTAATTTTGATTTGCATTTCTCTGATTGTTAGTGATTTAGAACACTTTCTCATAGATTCATCGGCTTGCTCAATTTCCTCTCCTGAGATATTTCTGTTTAGCTCTCTGACCCATTTATTGATTGGATTGTTTGTATTTTTGTTATCAAGTTTTTTGAGTTCTTTGTAAAGTTTGGATATTAGTCCACTGTTGTAGGAATCACAGGCCATCAATATCTCCCATTTTGTAGGTTCTCTCTTGACAGCTTTCATCAATTCCTTGGCTGAGCAAAAGCTTTTTAATTTAGTGGCATCCCAAGCATTGATTATTTCCTTTAATTCTTTTGCTTTGGAAGTCTGGTTGAGGAAGTCATTGTCAACTCCCATGTTCTGGAGTGTTGGTCCTAATTTTTTTTTCTAGCAGTTGTATGGTAGCTGGTTTAATTCCTAGTTCCTTGATCCATTTTGATTTAATTTTTGTGCAAGGTGAGAGATAAGGATCTAATTGCAATTTTCTGCAAGTGGTTGTCCAATTTGTCCAGCACCATTTGTTGAATAGGCTGACTTCCATGTTATATTTTGACCTCTTTGTCAAAGATCAGGTGTTTAAAGATTTGTAGTTTTGTCCCAGAGTCTTCTATTCTATCCCATTTGCCTTCATCCCTATTTTGATACCAGTACCATGCTGTTTTTAATACTACAGCTCTATAGTATCATTTCAGATCTGATATTGCAAGACCACCTGTTTCGTCTCTCTGCTTAGTAATGTTTTGGCTATTCTGGGTTTCTTGTTGTTCCACGTGAATTTGAGAATTGCTTTTTCTATATCTGTAAGCAATGACATCAGTATCTTGATGGGGATTGCATTGAATCTGTATATGGCTTTTGGTAGAATGGCCATTTTAATTATATTAATTGTGCCTAACCATGAACAACACGGAATGTCTTTCCATCTTCTGAAGTCTTCTTTAATTTCTGTCTTCAGTAGTAAATAATTTTTGTTGTAGAGGTCTTTTACGTCCTTGTTAGATTAATTCCCAAGTATTTTATTCTTTTTGAGGCTATTGTGAATGGGACCGATTTCCTGATTTCTTCTTCTGCCCTATTATTGTTAGCGTATAGGAAATCTATTGATTTGTGTGTTTTGATCTTCATCCCTGCAAAGCTCCTTTTGCTGGCCACACCTGCTTCTCTCTCACCTTTAACTCCTCCTTTCCTTAGCAACCACCAATTTGTTCTCATTTCTATAATTTTGAATATGCTTTATAAATGAAATCTTATACTGTGTAATGTTTTAGGTTGGTTTTTAAAATTCAGCATAACTCCTCAAACATCCATCTAGAATATTGCCTCCGCAGGATGAGCATCCTTTATCTGAAATGTTTGGACCAGAGTATTTCAGATTTGGTATTTGGGGATATCTGCATAGACATAATGACATAACTTGGGGATGGGCCCAAGTCTAAACATGAAATTCATTTGTGTCTTATACACAACTTTTATACATCATCTACAAGGTAATTTTATGCAATATTTTAAATTTTCTTCATGAAATAGAGTTTCATGGTGTGGAATTTTTCCCATGTGATGTCTAGTTTTGGATTTTGGAACATTTCAGATTTTAGATTTTTGGAGCAGGGATGCTCAACTTGTAAGTTATTTGATGATGATAATGATGATGATGATGAAGAAAAGAAGAAGAAGAAGAAGAAGAAGAAGAAGAAGAAGAAGAAGAAGAAGAAGAAGAAGAAGAAGAAGAAGAAGAAGTAGTAGTAGTAGTAGTAGTAGTAGTAGTAGTAGTAGTAGTAGTAGAAGAAGAAGAAGAAGAAGAAGAAGAAGAAGAAGAAGAAGAAGAAGAAGAAGAAGTAGAAGTAGAAGTAGTAGAAGTATTCCATGGTATGGATTGCCACAGTTTATTTAAATTCACTTGTTAAAAGAAAAATAGATTATTTTCTCTTTGGGGCTATTAAAAAGAAAATTACTATAAATATTCAGGTGTCCATTTTGTGTGAATATGAATTTCTATTTCTCTGGAGTGAATTTCAAGAGTGCAACATCTACATTATATGGTAGCTGTGTATTTTGTTAAGGAACTACCAACTCTCCTAGAGTCACAGTACTGTTTGGGCTTATATTCATACCACCATTGTATGTGATCCAATTTCTCTATATCCCCCCCAGCATTTGAGGTTATCACTACTTCTATTTTAGTCCATCTTTACTAGCTTCATAAGTGAATTGGAAGGTGATTTTTCCTCGTCCATTTTCTGTAAGAGGTTGAGTAGAGTTTGTCCTAACTCTTCTTTAACTTTTTAATAAAATATCCCAGTGAAACAATCTGGGACAGGAGATTTCTTTGTGGGGATTGATTCATTTCATCTCCACTGCCTAATGTTCCCTTATTATCTCTTGGTGTCTGCAGGGCATATAGTGACACCTATTATTTCATTTCTGATATTGGTCATTTGTGTCTTCTCTCCTTTTTTCTTTCTTAGCATTGTAAACAATTCATCAATTTGATTGATTTTACTGATCCTTTTGAAGAACTACCTTTTACCTTTTTGCATTCTTGATTTTCCCTTTTGTGTTTCTATTTTCAAATTCATTCATCTCTGTTCTTATTTTCATTATTTCCATTTTCCTGTTTTCTCTGGATTTATTTTGTTTTTCCTTTTCTGCCTTCTTGCAATGTGTTCTTAGATTATTGATTGAATACTTTCTCATTGTATTAGTCCAATTCATGTTGTGGTGAAACACCTGGATGGAGTAATCGGTAAAGAATAGAAATTTATTTGGCTCATGATTCTGGAGGTTCAAAAGTCCAAGAGCTTGGCAGCAGCATCTGGTCATCATCTGGCAAGCGTCTCCCAAGGGCCTCATGCTGTGTTATGACCTGGTGGGACTATCACATGGCAAGACAGAGCAAGCTGCTAGCTCAGGTTTCTCCCCTCTTCTCATACAACCAGCAGTGCCATCATAGAGCCCCTCTCTCATAACCTCATTTCCCCCTAACTATCCCTGAAAAGTCCCACTTCCAAATACATCATCATCTGATTTGGGGAATTAAGTTTCCAACACAGGAATTCTGTAGAGATACTGTTATGGTTTGGATGAAAGGTGTCCCCCAAAAGCTTAATATGTAAGAAAATGTAAAGGCTGAGGTGAAATGATTGGGTCACGAGACTCTTAACACAATTAGTGATTTAATCCCCTAATAGGGATTAACTGGCAACTGAAGGCAGGTGGGGTGTATCTGGAGAAGGTGGGTCATTGGGCGCATGCCTTTGGTATCTAGGGTATATATTTTGTATCTGGTGTGGCATCTCTCTCTACTTCCCAAACACCATGTAAGCTGCTTCCCTCTGCCACAGTCTTCTGCCCTGATATTCTGCCTCACCTTGAGCCCCAAGGAATGGAGCCAGCCCTCTGTGGATTGCAACCTCTGAAACTCTGAACCCCCAAATAAACTTTTCCTCCTAAACTTGTTCTTGTCAGGTCCTTTAGTCACAACAATGGAAGTGATGACAAAAACAGATATACTACAATCATAGCACCACCTTTTCTAATGTATTCATTTAGTGCTGTGAATGTACCTCTTTATATTGCTTTATCTTCGTATCACAATTTGGCTCTCATTCAGTTCAATGTAATTCATTTCTTCTGAGACCTTCTCTTTGATACTAGAATTACTTAGAAATGTGATTTTTAGCTTCCAAGTGCTTAGAGATTTTTCTATTATCATTTCATTATTGGCTTCTAGTTTGATTCCATGATGGTTAGAGAACAAATTCTATATGGTTTTAGTCATTGAAATTTGTTTAGATTTGCTTCATCATCCAGAATACGGTTCACATTGAATAATGTTTCACAAATGCTTGAAAAGAATATGTATTCTGCCGTTGTTCTATAAGTGCTAATTTGAACTTACTGATTGATGGTGTTGTTGAGTTCTTTTATATATGCACATATTTTCTGCCTACTTGCTCTTACTGAGAAAAGAGATTGAAGTCTCCAAATTTATTTGTGTGTCTAGTTCCCCTTCATTTATACCTATTTATCTATCTATCTATCTATCTATCTATGTGTTTATACTGGAGATTGAGTGCAGGAGTGCTTTAGCATCAGTTTATATTCCCACTCCATTTCATTTTTTAATCATTTTAATATAGGGTCTCATTAAGTTTCTGAAGGTTTCACTAAGATGCTGAGACTGTCATCAAACTTGCAATCCTCCTGCCTCAGGTTCCTGAGTTGCTGGAATTTTAGGCATGTACCATTGTGCCCACCTTCAATTTTTAATTCCTATATTTTTCAGTTCTGTGGTTTGGTACATAGACATTGGAATTCTTATGTAATGTCTGTCTAAAATAATTTTCTTTGTTCTGAAATCTATTATCTAAAGTTCATAAAGCCACTTCTGTTTTGTTTCAATTAATGTACCCATGACATTACTTCCTCCACCCTTTTACTTTCAGTAATTATATTTGAAGTGAGTATTTTGCAGGCAGCACACGTGTGGATTATGTTGTGAAATCTACTCTGCCAGTCTCTATTTTGCCCATTTACATTTAGTGTAGTTATTGTTAAGGTTTAAGTTAGGTCATCGTTTTCATTTTGCATTCTTTTCTGTCTGTTTTATTTTCTTTATTTCTTGTTTTCTGCCTTCCTAAGGGTCACTTAACACTCCTTTAGAATTCCATTTTTCTTCATCTGTAGTCTTTTTGAAAATATCACTTTGCTTAGCTTTTATAGTGTTTGCTTGGAGTACTCTGAAAGATTCATGTACTCATCACAGTTCGTTGGTGCACTTGCTTTGCCAGCTCAATTACAGTGAACTGTGAATCTCCCTTTACAGCTATTTATTTTCCCAGTTAAAGATATAATTGTCCCAGTTATTTCCTCTGTGTCTATTTAGTACCATATTAGACAGTGTTAATTTTTGCATTTGTGGTCAAATGTACTTTAGCGCACTCAAGAGGAGGAGGAAGGTCTATTATACTTACCCATATTTTGCTTACCAAGCTCTTTCTTCCTTCATCTATTAAGAGCGCTCCCTTTTGGCCATTTTTAAGGTAGATCTGCTGGCGACAAGTGCTTTTACTTTTCTCTCATTTGAGAATGTCTTGATTTTACCTTCAAGCATAAAAGTTTTTAAAAATTATTATTTTTCAACACTTCAAAAATACTATGCTACAGTATTTCTAACTAGAAATGCACTGTCATTCAAATTGTAAGTTGTCATTTTCCTTTTGTTGCTTTCAATAATTTTTTGTATCTTTAGTTATTAGATTTATGGGTGTCATGTGCCTTTGAGTGAATTTATTTGAGTTTATCTGCTTGAGATTTGCTCCGCTTTGTTAGGCTATAGACTTATATCTTTTGCCAAATTGGGGGAGTTTTCAATCATTACTTCTTCAAGACCTTTATATTTTAGCCCTGCCCCTTTCTCTTTTCCTCTCCCTCCAGAGCCATTCTGATGGCATGAATATTACAGAGTCCCATCCCATAGGTTTCTGAGGATTTGACTTATTTTGCTTTCTAGTGTATTTTCTCTCTGTTGTTTAGATTTGTAAACTGTTTTCCAGTTCACAGATTCTTCCCTCTGTACTTTCTATTATACTGTTTAGCTTATCCACTGAACTTTTTATTTTGGTTATTCTTTCTATTCTAAAATTTTCTATTTTATTCTCTCTGTATTTTCTTATTCTTTGGTGAGATTTTTCTATTTTTCAAGTATTTTTATAACTGTACTTCAAAGCATTTTTTCATGTTTTAAAATCGTCAAGTAATTCTAACCTGTCATTCACGAATTGCCATTTCTTTTTTGTTTGTTTATTTTTATTTTTTTAAAGAGAGAGATGGACAGTGAGAGAGAGAAAGAAGAATGAATTTTATTTCATTTTTCATGTGTCTTTCATTGCTCTGACATTTGGTTGTGTACATGGTGCTGGGGTTTGAACTTGTGTCCTGGTGCATGCCAGGCAAGTGTCGTAACTGTCAAGCTACTGGTCCAGCCCTATATTGCCATTTCTTGATTGTTTTCTTTCATTCAGGTTGAGATATTCTTAGATATTGACATGATCATGTAGGGGTTAAATAATGTCACTGAAAAATTCACCCAGGCACTCTTCCAAATCTTAGCCCCTCACTCACCTTAGACCTGATATCTAATACTTCACCACATCCTTCATCTGCTTCCATTGTGTCTTAAGTCAGCCTGGGCTGGCGTAGCAAAGTACTGTGGTTGCTTTCTCAATGGGAATTTATTTTCTCACAGTCTGGAGATAGAAGTACAAGGTCAAGGTTCCTGCAGGGCTGTTCTCTGGTGAGGGCCCTCCTCCGGGAGTAAAGATGGCCATCTTCTTGCCATGTCCTCATATGGCAAGACACAAGAAAGAGAAGAGAAAAAGGGAAGCCCTCTGGTGTTTCCTATAAGAACAAAGATCCTTCCTAAGGGCCATATCCTTATGACCTTATCAGAATTTAATTATTTCCCAAGACTCTACACCAAATACATTGAAGATTAAGGTTTCACCATATAAATTCAGAGCAAGAAACAATTTAGTCCCTAACAACACAATGTTCTTCTTCTGCCTTTTCCATATCTTCTGACATTTTTTCCTTATCTATACTTTGCCAACTGGCCTCTTTTCCTATTGTTCCTATCAAAACCATTCTCCATACTACAGCTAGACTGATATAGCTCAGGCATAAATCAGGCCTTACCACTCCCTTGCAAAAGATATCTCAGTAGCTCCGGATTGACATTAAGTCAATTGAATTTTTCGTATTCTGATTGACTATGTTTAGTCAACATGCCTCCACACATCCTCAGAATCCCTTCACGTTTGGTTCCCTGCTCCTCTCTGGCCCAGGCTCGCCTCCCTCCCTCTGGTATTCAGTGATGCTTCCACAGTTCAGCACTCAGAGTTTGATGAACGGAAAATCCTTGCTTCTTGTTCCTCAGTCTCAAGACTCAACTGAGACATCACCTCCTCTAAGTAGCCTTCTAAGGCTTTAAGATCAGGCGTCTTTTCTGAATGTCTCCCCATCTATCATGCTTACTTCTGCAACATCACGTAATCCCCACTGTTGTCATTGTGTTTTCTTATCCCCCCAACTTAGCCATAAACTCCTGAAGGGCAGCAGCTGGTCCTAACTCCTCACTCTTCCAAAAACACAGTGCAGTTCTGAGCACTGGTAGACGCATTGAGTTTGTGTAGGAGGTGAACGTGACCTGGTGCTGCTGCTCCATGTAGCAAACTAACAAGAGAGCATGAGCTATCACTCAAAGCCAAGCCACCAGCAATCCTAGAAACCAGAGAGAGTCATCACCAGTGAGACGTGCCTCAGTTTCCAGGTCTAGCATTGGCTCTACTGAAAAGAAAAAATGGCGATCTTCATCAAATTATTTAGCTTCTTTGGGTTGTCGTCTATAAAGTTGTTTTAGTCAGCCTTTTTGTTGCTGTGACTAAAAGATCTGATAACAATTTTAGGAGGAAAAGCTTATTTGGGGCTCACAGTTTCCGAGGTGCATACCGGCTGCCTCCATTCCTTGGGGCCCAAGGTAAGGCTGAACATCATGGTGGAAGAGCTGGCAGAAGAAGGTGGATCAAGGCCTGGCTCTAGGAAGTAGAGACAGACTTCACTTACTTACCAGATGCAAAATACATACCCCAAAGGTGCACCCCCAGTGACCCACCTCCTCCCGCCACTCCCTACCTGCCTTCAGCTACACTCAGTCAATCCCTACCTGGGGATTAGCTCTGATTGGGCTAAAGCTCTCATAACCCAATCCTTTCACCTCTGAGCCTTCCTGCATTACCTCTCACACAGGAACTTTTGGGGGACAGCTCACATCCAAACTATATCAAAAGTTAAGGGATCGGACCACATCCCATCCCAAGTTCCCTTTTCATGCTAGTGTTTTATAATTCCATGTAAGAACAGCATAAATGTCTGATTGGAATTTGTCTCCGAAGTTATAAAATTTAGTTCTTTTTTAGTCTAGCAAAAAAAGAACTGAGGAGAACCCTGGCTTATATTTCTCTTCACTGCTCACTCATTTATTGATTAATTCAACATTTATTGAGTACCTAATATGTACCACGCATATAATTCTTTTCTTTGTAGCTATGTCATAAATGGTCAGAAATAGTATGTTTTAAAAATTATCCGTAAGGACAATTTGACATACGATTTTCTAAAGTTCAGACAGTACTGAAGTGACTTCATGGAGGAAAAAAATATATAGAAGGCACTGAGAGTAGGTCTATTCAGTTGCATTTGGAAATGGTTATGTAACTCTTCCATTGGACGCGTGTGACTCAGAGGATCCAATCAATCATAAAGCAGCACTTCAAATTTATTCTGTGGATTTAACTCTTGCTCTGCTCGTAAATGAAATTTGATTCTTCCACGCGCTTCTGGCTAATAAGATGTCCAAACAAAAATGTCAGATTCCTATAATAGCAAAACATCCATTTGATTTTGAAGCTCCAGCTCCCGCATTGGGTAGAGGGAGTGGCTGTGGCTCCTCTCTTTCCCCTTTTTCCCTTCAACTTTCTGAAGGTCATTTCACACTTCTCTAGGGCCCCAGGGAGGTGAGAAAGGGAGCAGGACCATTCCTACATGCCTGGCATGCCTGTGAAGTTCTAGTCTCTCTTCTTATGTGGTATGAGTTCTTTGGAAACCTCTGAGGCAGGACATCTTTCATGTGCATTTTCCTTTGCAAGTACAAATATATCTTCATGTGGCTGATACTCCTTCCCCGGCTCCAGGAATATGGCACCACCTCCAGCTTCTTCTGGTGAGTCCTGTTCACTGAGTCCAGATGGCCATGTCTGACCTAAAGGAAGCCCTCATCCTCTCTTTGCCTGCCAGAGTCTCTAGTGGGGAAGGAGAGTTCCCAACCCATAACTGTTCTGTATAAAGCAACCCTCTCCTCTCATCTCCAGTTTCCGTGTTGAAATGTACTTTTGATTTAGACAAAGGGTTTAAATGCGACATAATCAGGTTTTGACAATCTCCTTTGCAACGTTTTTTTTTTTCTTTTTTGGTCCTAGGGATTGAACCCAGGATCTTGTGTGTGTTGAGCTACCATTGAGCTACACCCCTTCTGCAACTTTCGCAAAGTGAGAGGCGCACATGTCATTTTAAAAATCTGCTACCTTCTGTAGCTGAAATTAGCTGATGTTCCCTTCTGCTTTATTTTTTTCTGTGTTGAATTCTTTTTTTTATTCTTGGCTATTTTCCACATTTTATAGGTGCATTATAATTGTATGTAATGATGGGATATATTGTTACATATTCAGACAGGCACCCGATTTAACAATATTATTTGGCCAAGGTCTCTCCCAGGCACTTCTCCTCCCTCTCTTCCTCCCTCCCTTCCTCTGGTCCCTCTCCTCTGTGGATCTCACCTTCAGTTTTCATGAGATCCCCATCCCCTTTCTTTCCATTTTTCTTTTTAGCTTCCTCATATGAGAGACAACATATGACCCTTGATCTTCTGAGTTTGGTTTATGGTCTCTAGATCTATCCCTTTTCCTATAAATGCCATAATTTCATACTTCTTTATAGCTGAATAAAACTCCATTGTGTATGCAGCACATTTCCTTAATCCATTCATCCATTGATGGACACCTAGACTGGTTCATAGTTTGACTTCCGTGAATTGGGCTGCTGTGAACATGGCTGTGCATGGATCACTATAGGGTGTTGACTTGAATTCTTTAGGATAAATACTGAGGAATGATATAGCTGGGTCATATTGTGGGACCATGCCTAGTCTTTTTTTTTTTTAAGAGAGAGAGAGATGGACAGTGAGAGACAAAAAGAATCAGTTTTATTTAGTTTTCCATGTGGCTTTTGTTGCTCCAATATTCCGTTGTGCGTATGGTGTTGGAGTTCAAACCTGCATATCACACATGCCAAGCAAGCACCTTAACCCCTGAGCCACTGCTCCAGCCCCTATGCCTAGTCTTTTGAGGAAACTCCATGCTGATTTCCATATGGTTGCACTACTTTACATGCCACAGACAGTGTGTGAGTGCTCTTTCTCCCAGCATTTACTATTGTTTGTGTTGATGCCTGCCACTCTGACTGGTTTGAGATGAGATCTCAGTGTACTTTTGATTTGCATTTCCCTTTTTCACGTATTTGTTGGCTGTCTGCATTTCTTCTTTTGATAAGTATATATTTAGTTCATTTGCTCATTTATTCATTGGGATACTTGCTTTTTTGGTGTTACATTTCTTGGGTTCTTTATATATTCCAAATACTAATCCTCTGTCAGAAGCATAGCTGCAAAAATTCTCTCCCATTTTGTAGGTTCTCTCCTCACATTCCGAATTATTTCCTTTGCTATGCAGAAGCTTTCTAATTTGATGTCATCCCATTTTATTAACTTTTGGCATTATTTCCTGAGCTTTCAGGGTCCCATTGAGAATGTTGGAACTTATGCCTATATGCTGGAGTGTTGGCCTGGCATTTTCTTCTAGGAGTTGTATGTTTTCTGGTCTAATTCTTAGGTCTTTGATCCACTTTGAGTTGACTTTTGTTAAGGGTGAGAGATAATGATCTAGTCTCATTTCTCTATATATGGATAATCAATTTTCGCAGAACCATTTGTTTAAAAGCTGTCTTTTCTCTAATACATGTGTTTGACACTTTTATCAAGGATCAGATGGCTGTAGATGTGTGGGTTTTTCTCTTCTGTCCTGTACCATTGGTCTGCATGTCTTTTTTAATGCCAGTGCCATGCAGTTTTTGCTACTACAGCTCTGGAGTATAATCTGAAGTCAGGTATTGTGATGCTTCCAGCATTACCTTTTTGGCTTAGAACTACTGTGGCTATTCTGGGTCCTTTATTTTTCCAAATGAATTTTGGGACTGTTTGCTTTTTGTTTTTTTTCTAGTTCTGTGTTTGGACGGGGATTGCAGTGAATCTGTATGATGCTTTTGGTAGTAAGCCTATTTTAGCAGCATCAATTCTTCCTCTGTGTGAAATGTTCGCTCTTAAGCTCTACCTGTCTGGTGGAGCTAGAACGACCCACTCCTCATCGTAGCTTTCGCGTACACTTGCCATGTCATCGTGACAAGTATGTCGCAACTTCTCAAGTCTTGTCATCTCAGGGAAACCGATATGAAGTCTCTGCATAATTTAAAGTACTTATTTTCAAACTCTGGATGTTGAGAAATGTATGAGTTTTCTACGGCTGCCGTAACAAAACACCACACTCTAGAAGGCTTAAACCAGCACAGCAGCATCCTCTCTGGCTCTAGAGACCAGGGTTCTGAGATCAAGGCATTGGCAGGGCTCCCCGTCTGCTGCAGAGCCCTGAGACAGAATCCGTTCCAAGGCGCCTGAGTAGGTTGGACTGAGTAGTAATACCAGAGCCTGGGTGGCTTACACCCCAGATATGTATTTTTCACTGTTCTGAAGGTCAGGAAGTGCAAGATCAAAGCTCTGGAAGATCCAGTGTCTGATGGGGGCCCTCTTTCTGTTTCACGGATGGCCGTTTTCTTGCATCCTCACATAGCCATCTCTCCTTAGAAGGGCACAAATCCTACTCAGGAGGGCTCCACTCCCATGACTGATCACCTCCAAAGGCCACACCTCCTAATGCTATCACATAGGGGTCTGAGCTTCAGGATTTTAACATACCGATATGTGGGGAACACACACCTTCTGTCCATGTCACAAGCCTCTCTCCTAGCTTCTGGAAGCTGCGGGACATTCTTGGAATTCCTTGGCTTGAAACTCCATCACTCCAGTTTCTGCTCCTCTGTTCTCATGGCTGTGTTCTCCACGAGCATTTGTGTCTAATGGCCTTGGAAGGACATGGGACATTGAAGTTAGGTCTCACCCTAATCCAGGATGATCTCATCTCAACTTGATTACATCCTCTACAAAGACCCTATTTCCAAATAACGTCATGTTGGGAGGTTCTGATTGGGCATGCATTTTGACGGCAGGGAGAGTAGGACAGTGTTCGATCCTGTATAGCTATTATAATTTTTTGGTAGAAAGGTCCAGTATCATTGCAAATATGATGTTGCATGCCCTTTTATCCCCAAAATTAATGTTTTAAAAGACAGAGGGATTACCTTAATTTTGGAAAGGCATGCGGCAATGGTTGCGTTGGGTTTCATTGGAGAACACTATAGCAGTCATCATACGTGGAGGACTATGACACAGGAAGGATGCAAACAGTTAACCAGGCGTGGGGATGGACTGTACAGGGAAATCCGGCCAGCTCCTAGCAGCTACCTAGAGATGAGCGAGCCGGAGCTTTTTCCAAAGCTGAATCCTCAGAGGCATTGTGTCGGATTTGATTCTGTCACATGACTGGTGAAACAGAAGAGACACCAAAAAGACAAATGACATCATTTTGAGTGCTTTGATGGTAACTTCTACACACACTCAAATGTGCTATAGCATTCACAGGGACGTGATGTCCTATTTAATTATCCCTTTTAAGCTTCTGTAATATTTTTGTAATTTTTCCTGGGAGACTCCCCCACCCCTGCATTGGGATTCATTTTTTATTTTTTCCCAAAAGTTTGAACAGCTGGAAGTGTGCTCGAATGATGACATACAGGCAGAGATAAAACTGAAAGCATCTGAAGGAGAACCTTCATGATTTCTCCCCAAACTGGGCCTTTTACACAAACTTCTATGCAGCTTCTTCATAATTTATAAGTCCATCTTGAGAAAATTTAGACCTAAAGAAAGATGCACCATGAAAGTGATCCATGAATAGTTAATGCTAATACCTGTTGTGATTCGTGTGCACTTACTCCTAGTCTTGAGTAACTCCTTCCTGAGATCTTTGATTTTGCTCAGCAAAGATGCCTTTTGGCAACCCATAAATACACATGCACACATACACACATATATGCATGCCCATACAGGTGTGCATTCATCCCTGCCAATCCAACGTGATTATCATGCAACTTTAAAAGTAGAGTGACTTCATTGAATAGCCTGTATTTCCCATGCAAGTGATTTTAGATACCTCTCTATTACTATCTTTTACCTTCAGCTTGCATGTTACAGTCATTCTTCCATGCCTGTGGGAAATTGGTTCCAAGATCCCCGTTAATACCAAAATCCAAGATGTTCAATTCTCTTAAATAAAGTGGCTCAATATTGCATGTAACCTAGGTCCATCCTCCCAAACACCTACGATCATCTCAAGATGACTCGTACTACTTAATGCAACATAAATACTATGCAAATCATCGTTCTTGCTGTATTGTTTAAGGAGTAATGACATGAGAAACCGTCTGTGCATCTTCGGTACAGACTCAATTGCTTTTTTTCCTGAATGTTTTCCATCCGCAGTTGGTTGGATCCATGAATGTGGAGCCCACGGTTGCAGGGCCAACTGGACTTATTTCTCAAAGGGACAGACGCTGCCCGGTGTGCACCTTTATGCATGCAAACTGAGTCAACGGATATTTATCCATTCTTTCCAAACTATTTATGCCAGATTTAAATTTTCCTCCGGGTAATTGTTTTCTTTATATCATACTGTGTTACCGCATCCATACTGCAATTTGCATTGTGTTTTCTTTTGTAAGGCATTCGGATTCTTGGGAGAAGTGTTATGTATGTAAATAATGGAAACAACACCCCCGCCACTACTTCCCTACTGGGGATGCTGCCACACTTTCTCTCTGCTCTTATTTATTTATTTAATTTTTTCAAATCATCACAAGAATAGAAATGATGCAACTGTCTTAGAGAATGCTGCTTTACTAATTAATGGGGAGTAATTGTCATTTAAAACTTGGCCTTCCTAGGTGACAGCCAACCTGGGTGAGCTTCATGACATTTGGTTCTGGCTTAAAACACAGTAGCGGATGTGCTATGCTTCATATAATTTATGAACTACCATAAATTGAGCATGGCAGGAGGTAAAATACCAACAGTCAAAGTGAAATGCGTGTGTGGTAACCAGAGAAGTTATTGCGCTTCCATGTGGAATGGCCTATTATTATGAAATAAATCAGGCAACAAAGATTGTTTTCTCCCTTGGAAAAAGGACCCCAAGTAGCAGTTATGCAAAACCATTCAGCCTGTTGATACCATCTAGGACTTTTAGAATATATTCTTTCTAAAGAGCTCCAAGTACAGTCTTTGCAATTTCAAGGCCACACAGAATCAGGTCCCTGGAGTCTTTGAATCATTGAAGTTAAGAAAGCAGAAGGACAGTGGCCTGCTTCTCCAGGTCTCTACTGGCTGCTCCCTCTCTTGGAGGAGACATCTGGGCACAGAGCAGGCTGGGAACAGAGCAACACAGGCCTGCAGGACACAGGAGGAAGCCAACAGGCATTGGGACAGAAGGGGCGAACCTGTCTGCAGAAGCCAGCCCTTCCCCTGAGGCAGCCAGGCAGGGCGGTAAGTAGAGATCCAAGGGCACAACGTGCTCCGACCTGTCCAGACTATTTGGATATCTGCATGAGTCCAGTCCACCAGCAGAGCACAGTTCTGGAAGAAGTCTAGGAAAGCACTCAAAATCAGGCATAGCAGGCCCCTGGCCAGGAGCTGGGAAGAAGGAGGAGATCACATCCTGCCTTCTAACGGAAGGAGGGAGCTCAAGAGCTGGACAGAGAATCAGAACCCGAGCCAAGGGTGCTAGGGTCTAATCCCTGCAGAGAACTGAAAAGCTTAGTCGAGAAACTGAGGCAGACTGGGAAACACAAGGTTCTGGCTGCAGCGTGAGAGAATACTGAAACTCGGAGTCAATCTGGAGCAATCAGATTTCCAGGTCTCTAGGCAACCAAACCAGTTCCCTCTATTAATAGGGCCAAGGCTGATGACACTGAGCAAGGCTGGCTCAGACTGGCGGGGGGCCACTAAGAACCTTGCCTGCTGCAACGTCACAGGACAGGCCTGAGATCCTGCTCCAATGCAGATTCTGATGGGCAGGTCTGAGCGGAGATCAAGACTGGAGTCCTTACAGGACCCCTGGTGCCACAGATGCCTCTGGTTTCCTGAGTAGCTGAGTCAGAGAATCTCCACTTGCCCCACGCTATGGCTCTGCACCCGTCCCACCTGCCCAGCCCTCATCATGTCAGGCTTGATGGTCTTCGCTTTTTCTCCTCCTCCAACCCCTTTGTCCTACTGCATTTCCTGTGCCAGGGCTACCACCATTATTCTCTTATGCTCAGAGTATAGAAGGGGCAAGATGGAGAAGCTAAAACCATGTGCCCCATTGTGCCTGTCTTTGCCTGCTTTCTGTGGCTATCACAGAATACCACAGACTGGGAAGTGATAGAGAATAGAGGTTTGTTTAGCTCATGGTTCAATCATGATGCTTCAGCTAGGGAGAGCCTCAGGCCACATCAGAGCCTGGCAGAAGGAACAGAGCAAGTGTCCTGGGTGAGATCTCCTTCCTTCTTCTTTAGAAACCAGCAATGCCAACCCAGAGGTCCTCCCATTATGGCTTCTTCTAACCCTGATCACTTCCCAGGGGTCCCATCTCCAAATACCATTAGTTTGGGAATACAGTTCTCAAAACATGAATTTTTCAAGGGGGGGCACATTCAAACCATATCATCAACACACAAGAAAATGCTTTTACATTTCATAGCTACGATTCCTCCAGAGCAACGTGTTTCTGTTACTAACTCATTAAGGATGCAAAGAACAGAGACTTCTTGTCTTTCCTTCCTGACAGATTCCAGTGGTTAAGAAAAACCTACTGAAGATGAGTCTGAGTGGTGACATGGATTTACTTAATGTCCCTTGACCTGGAAAGGTATCTGTCTGTAGTGCTCACTCTACATGTGTCCCCTTCCAGCCTCTGAGGTGTCACTAACTCCTGGATAACTCTGAAAATGAATGTGGGAGCAGTTACTTCACCCCTCTGGGACAGTTTTCAATCTGCAAACTGCTGTGTTGTGGTCCGTTTTGTATGGCCACAACAGAATACTTGGAATGGGGTAATTTTTTAGAAGAAATATATTCTGGGGCTGGAGCAATGGCTCAGCAGTTTCAGCGTTTGCCTGGCATCCGTGAGGACCCGGGTTCGAACCCCAGCACCACGTACACAACAACGTGTTGGAGCAATAAGTCATATAAAAAGCTAAAAAAAAAAAAAAAAAGAAAAGGAAAAAGAAAAAAGATTCTGTCTTTCTCTTTCTCACTGTCCCTCTCCCTTAAAAAAAAAAAAAAGAAAGAAAAGAAAATGTATTCTGACAGTTGTGGAGGCTTTGAAGTCCAAGGTCAAGGCGTGGCTTCTGGTGAAGACCTCTATGAAAGCGGCAGCATGACATGGTAGAGGGTGACACAGAGCCAGACAGCGGGAGCCCGTCGGCTCAGGTTTCTCTTCCTCTTCTTACAAAGCCACCAATACAGGAATGAGACCCTACCATGATGACCTCATTTAGCCCTAATTACTGCCCAAAGGTCTGCCTCCAGGTACCAGCAACATAGGAATTAAGGCGCGGGGCACAATGGTGCACTCCTCTAATCCCAGAGACTTGGGAGGCTTAGATAGTAGGATTGCGAGTTCAAAGCCAGCCTCAGCAACTTAGCAAGGCCCTAATCAACTTAGTGAGACCCTGTTACAAATTAAAATAAAACAAAACAAAACAATAGGGTGGAGATGTGGCTCAGTGGTTAAGTGCCCTTAAATTCAATTCCTGGTACAAAAAAAAAAAAAAAAATAAGCCAACCAACCACAGGAATTAAGGAATAAAGTCTCCAGCACATGAACTTTGGGGGACATATTCAATCCATGTCATGGTGACAGTGACATCTTCCTATTACACCAGATGCTTTGTTTTTGGAATTATAGGAGAGATGTGAACAAACTGCTTAGTGAAATACCACACATCACGTAAATTCAAACTATCCTTGGTGTGTAGCTGAAACAGTGCCCTTGAGCATGTTAAACTGTGTGCCACGCCACGCATGCTCTCCAGGTCAAGGGGCTGTGGAAGTCCCCTGCACCAGCTCTCAGCCCAGGTCACACTGACTCACACTTCCTGGAGTGTGTGTGCTGAGTGTCCCTACGCACTCCAGCCTGGAAAGACTCCAGCCTCCCCGCATGGAGCTCACAGAGTATTGGTGGAAAGGAGGCTGCAGTCTCAGAGTTGGGTGACCAAAGCTGTCCTCGCCACACACGCTTGGGTGTTCATAGAAGGGGGAGAGGGAGGGTGCTCCAGGCAGAGGGAGGCGCCCTGCTACCATCCCAGGGGCAAGAAAAGGTAATGGGATTACCTTGGGGTTCAAAAAAAAAAAAAATCCCAAGACCAGTGTGAAAATCTGCTTCCTGGTATTGGCTAGGACAGGCTTGGCCTGAGCTTTGACTGAGCTCCTCCCCTGCTGCAATCCCCTGGCCACTCCCCTGCTGCCCTTTCCCGCTCTGTCTGGCCTTTCCTTGTGAAAAGATAGCATTCTAAAGAGGTGGAAAGAGTTTTCTTTTTTCCTCTTGAAGCAGCAGCATTATTAACAGAGAAGGAAAACTCTCCCGTGAGCTATGGCAAAATCCTGTCGATTGGTTTATGAATCAAGGTAGCTCAGGCTAAAGCAGCCTAATTTCCCGAAAGCCTCTCCGTGGCTGTAGGCTTCCAGAGAGGCATAAAGCTTGCGTGCTATTTACTCTTAGTTACAATTAAATGGAAATGGGAGAAAAGAAACCAAAGAGGCAGTCTTCTGAGAAGACGTATCATTAACTAAACAATTAAAAGATTGAAAGAGGCTACAGAGCATTTGGACAGAATATGGGTGTCGCATTAAAGAAGGCTGGCAGCTAGGTACCTGTCAGTGTGTTGAAGTCACCATCTCTGAGTAATCGGGTTCCATGCGATTTTTTTATATTCTTTTTGCTGTGAAATACACTTTTGGGAAAGTGAGTAATGTAGAAAGTGTAACTTAATACATCTTTATAAAGTGAATATCCATATAACCAAGAAAAGAAATAGAACCTGGCCCAGAAGCCCTGGGGCACACCTCCCTACGTACCCCTCACCTGGCCATCACTGCCCTTTCATGCTATCCCTTCCTTTGAAGTTTTGCAGCCCAAGGATGTATTGATAAGCACTGTGTTTCTCCCACATTATATTTTATTTTAAAGAAAGAGGGGACCATGAGAGAGAGAGAGAAGGAGAGAAAGAGAGAATCAATTTTTATTTAGTTTTTCATGTGATTTTCATTCCTTGGATAATTCATTGTGTACGTGGTGCTGGGGTTTGAACGTGCATACTCGTACATGCCTGGCAAGCACCTAAACTGCCGAGCCACCCCTCCAGCCCTCACATTTCAAACTTTAGCAAGAGCATTTTTTTTTGTCCCTGCATTCTAGTTGTGACCATAAGGCTTCCAAGATTAATCCTGTGGGCGAGAGTACTGCGGCTCATTCATGTGCAGGGCTGTATGGTATTCTAGGTTGGATAATAACACTTTCTGTAACTACTCCAGCTGCGGTGGGTGTTTTCTTATTTTTCAGATTGGGGCTATTTTGAACAGAGTGCTATCCTTCTGGTGCACATATTTCCATTAGCTGTGTCCCCAGGGTGGAAATCTAGGCCACTGGATATACATGCATGTGCTTAGCTTTAGTGGACAACACCCATTGACCATAATGTCTGAGAGTGTCCTTTGCCCTGCTAGGAGATTTCATGTCATTTTATTAGTTGATTTTATCTATTTTTTCTGTTTTTCTGCATAATAAATAATCATTGGTCTTACTTAGGCAAAAATGCTATTCTAACATTTAAAAAAAAATAAATCTTGCCCATGAGGGATACTGTTTTAAAATTTTTTAAGCTGAAGCAAATCATTCCTAAAGAAAATGTGTGACCACCACACATTTAAGGCGAACACCTCTGTGACCACCACCTGGGTCAAGATAGAACTTTCTAGCACCCTAGAAGGCTTCCAATCACAATTCTCCCTGCTTTTCAAGGAAACTGGTCATGCTCATTTGCAGCGTGATCCTTTGGAATGCTTTTGACCTTTTGACCAATGGAGCGACACAGCGCTGAGCCGTATCTGCTCCCTCCTGTTACCCAGCACTGTGGGGCTCATTCATGCTGCTATGGGTACAGTGATTTTGCTCACGGGTTTCTCTTCTGGCCACAAGAAGGAGATCAGCTTCAGAGAACTGATGCACTCAACAGGTCTCCAGCTCATGGGACACATTGACAGTGCCACACGCGGAGCAGAAAGCTATATGTGTAGCTTTGTCACTTCCAGGGTATGGACACTGTGCAGAGGTCAGAGTGGCTGTGGGGGCGCACATGTGTGTAACATCCCCAAGTGACTTCCTGTGACTTCCCTAATGGTGGCTCCACTTGGAGATGACTCTCAATGATAATTACACTCCTCTCTCTCTCTTCTTGTCCACCTAAAAGACCAACAGTGTCACATCTTCAGGTGGCACACATGCACAGGACTTCACTGGGAAACTGTTTTATTTTTGAGGATCATGGGAATCCAAGGGTACACCTGGCATCCGGCCTAGAAGCAGGGACAACTTCAACTGGGTGGGTACGAAATTGAACAGGGTACCATGAGCAAGAGCCATGGCCTCAAATCCTTCTGGGGGAGAAAATCCTAAAGCCATCCTCTGAAAGGAACAGTAAACCCAAAGACTTGTGCATTCTACTGGTTCAGATAAGCAATGTTCAACCCTTCTACACACAACAATTATTTCTATCTCACTTTTATTTTCATTTCAAGCAGGTTGTCAACTGGACTTGAATTCTTAGAATGGAGTCTTGGTATCGATCCACAACTTCAAAGCAGCCAATCAGGCTCTCAGATGTTAACCCTGAAAGGCTGTGTGTGACTATGTGGCAAACGTAATTTCTTCCTTCCTTTTTTCTTTCTTTTTTTTCTCCCAAGGCCTTGAGCTGTAATTATTAAAGCTTCAATTGTCCCCAGTGATATTAGCTAGATAATCAAATTTGGATCACAGGAATGAAATAACCTAAAGTGTGCCTTCATTACTGCTTTGCTGAAAATAACTCACTTAAGATCATTCTCTCCCCCTCTCTCCCCCAAATCTGCAACTAGACCTTAGCAATAGCCAACACATACACCAGGAATATTCAAAAGATCAAACCGATTCTCAAAACAAAGAATTCCATGCACAAGTACAGCAGGAAAACTTTTCTTTTCCACCACAAAAACAGGAGGAAAATCTTGCTGGCATCATTTGTAAAAGGGATAAGTCAAAATGCTGAATAGAATTGCAAAATTTAGCAGACCTTATTGCTAAACTAGCTATCGAGGAGCTTACTGATTAACTTTCTAGAAAACAAGAGAGAAGAATAGTTTTAAAATAGCTGGTTAAGAATCACTTCATTAATGAGACAATAAGGGTGCCCAATGGAAAATCCGTGTATGAATGTGTAAGTCATTTTGAACAAGAATGCATTTCATCTTGCAGAAACTTAAATGATGAGCTATGGCTGGAGCTATGGCTCAATGGTTATGGTGCTTGTCTGGCATGCGTGAGTATGGGGGTTCAAACCCCAGCACCACGTACACAATGAAATGTTGGAACATTGAAAACCACAAGAAAAACTAAATAAAATTGATTCTCTTTCTCTCTTTTACTCTCACTGTCCCTCTCTTTATTAAAAAAAAAAAAGTGATGAGAAATCAAGATTTCATCCAACAGAGCAGAGCTGAAATGCTTTTTTTTTTTTATCCTTTCTTTAACTACCACCTTTTTCCCCCATCTACCCCAGTTTCCAAAAGGGGCTGGGCGTTCTGAGGCCAGGAGGCCCTGGGTGGGAAGTAATGGTGTTAGATTCCTGCTCCTCTTCTGCGAGTGTCTTTCAATTCCAATCACCAATCTTCAGCTGTTTCATGAACGCAGGACTCAAATAGCCTGTGCCAAATAGCGTAGTTTAGGACAAACGTTGACATGGGTATTGCATGCTTACCTATAAAGAATGCTAACCAGTTTCCCAGACAGCCCGCAGCAACTCCATTATCCTACGTCATAAGAGCCCAGGTGTGGGGGCCAGCACAAGGTCACCTCCAATCTGGTGTTGCGGGTCACGTCACTGTTCATTCTGTGAGTGCTGGGGGACAGCAGATATGGGACTGAGATGTCTTGGGTTCCAATGCTGAATCTCCCACTAACGGATTGCTTGATTTTTGCCAATTCCTTGCAACTCTTTGGCCCAGATACCTGTCTAAAAAGAAAAAAATTACTAGATTTTTCTAAGGATGCTTCTGGCTGTAACAATGTGATATTGTAAAAGTTGTGTTTCTAAACTCTGAGTGAGTCACAGGCCTCCCTCACTTCATTATTCTGCATCCAACCAGATTCATCAATGCATTTTCCTGCTTGCTGATGCTCTAAGCGATGGCCTTGGGACAGGAGCCTGACTCACTCCTTTTAAGTCTCTGGTCACCTGGTGATCAGACACAGAGATAACTAATGATGTGTGCGCTCTGTTTCTTTAAGCTGCTTAGTGACCAATCCGTGATCATATTTGTTCCTTTCTCTGTCCTTGGAATTCCACAATATTCCATGGGGACATTGAAGCAAAACTAAAAAGTACGAGGAAGAATATAGGTGAAGAATTTCGGGGCTGCCACCTGTGTTTGTAAGGTTCCCCAGAGGACTTAGAACCGCTAAATAAATAGACCTCATTTAACCTTTAGAGTTATCCTGTGGATAGAGTCAGCGCTTGATCGTTGTAACCAGCGCTTGGAGGACAGTTTGAAATAGTAGGTTTCAAAACACCCCCAGTGAGACCTGACAGGAGAGAATCCCCCTGTGCCCAGAACGACAGCAGATGCCATGCAGAGCGGCGGCAGCCTGGGAGCAAATCCACTCACTCCAACTACGAACCCTTCCTGCGCTGTCAGCCTGCCTGGCTCCTTCAGTCTCAGGCTGCAGCAGAGCCGTTCTGCCATTCCATTGCTCGCTATTTCGGGCGCCTAACACAGCAGGACAAATGTGCCCAAGTCCACACAGTATGACAGAAGAATTATAAATGTATTTACCATCTGTTGGTAGTTTCCTTGCGGGGCTCTTTTATTTTCCTCTCCTGCAGCCTCAAATAGGGTCTTCTCACTTCCTTCCAACTTCAGAGAGCTGGGTTCTCTCCACATCGCTGGGAATGTAGGCCTTGCTTTTTTTTCTCCCCCACCTACAAATTTCCCAAACTGTTGAACCCTGGCGCTGTTTCAGCCCCTAAGATCATTTTCCTTCATATATGAAGGAGTGTGCAAAAAAATTCTAGAGTTTTGTATTTTGGATGTGTCCAGGTGGCTTTTAGCCCCAGAGGACTCAGGAAGCGTGGTTGCGAGACAAGAAGAATTAAGAAAGAAATAGAGAAAAGGCCAAGGAAAAGAAATTAAGTCCTTAAATTAGGCTTGGGAATTCACGTTGGCCTTTATAATCTACTTAGACCTTGTCATAGTGGGATGTTCCAGATGAGAGACAACATTTCTACTAGGAAAGAGCTTTAGGAAGCCAGGTGTGGTGGTACATTCCCCGTGACTGGAGGCTGGAGCAGGAGGATCGCAAATTCAAGTCCAGCCTCCATATCTTACCTAGGACCTCAGCAACTTAGTGAGACCCTATCTCAAAATTAAAAAAAATAAGAAGGGCTGGGGATGGAGCTCAGTGATAAAGTGTTGCTGGGTTCAATCCCCAGTCCCAGCCACAACAAAGTCCAGCAACGGAAGCAAAAACTTCAAATGTGAGTCATTTCTGGTCATGCAGTAACTTGGCTAAAGATCATAACTTGGAACGTGGCTTTGTTATTTGGGAAACCACTTAGGTTGATCTGGAAGAATCTTTAATCCTCAGTGAGAAATGCTTTGATTTCTGAGATGCATGTATTATTCACTTAGAAATGGAACCTAAAACATAGAGATTGATACTAAAGAATAGTCCCTTGGTGCAAGGACAGTCACTGTCCTATTTCATTCAGGTAATGGCTTGTTAAAACTTCTAGGCTGGGGGTTGGAGCGGTGGGTCAGCAGTTATGGCGCTTATCTGGCACATGCACGGACACAGGTTCGAACAAAGTGTCAGAGCAACAAAAGCCACATGAAAAACTAAATAAAATTCTTTCTCGTTTCTTTCTCTCTCTCACCGTCCCTTTCTCTCTTAAAATAAATTTTTTTTCTAGGCTGCACAGGAAAAAATCTTCACCTTGAAACTACTGCTGGGTGACTTTGACCCCTGAGCAGGTCCCTTAAACTACAAGCCTCAGTTTAATCTGCTAAGAAGCAGGGCCCATGACCTCACGTGTTGCTGGGTTACACCACTGTAGGGTGATGGGAGCATAACTGCAGCATAAGGGTAGCAGCTTTTAAAAACTGTAATTATTAGAAGCTAAAGTTGTGCTACTTTCTGTTTTTCTCAAAACTTACTGGCAGGTTCACGTATTACCTTGAATTCTGGCTTTGGGTTTTGCTTTTGAAAAGGCCTTTATAAATTGGAGTCTTAATATGAGATGTTGCCCATTCTTATCTTTAATAGTCATAACTGATTTAATTAGATCAAAGGGCAAGTGAATAGAATATGAATTAAGCTTGGACAAGGTGAGTTTGTTTTGGATTGGTTTCTAGTGAGATGATCTTTGTATGTAGGCTGATCAGGCTTTGCACATAGTAGGTCCAAGAAAAATATTCATTCACTGATTTTTTTAATGGTCACTGACTATTTAGGGGGTGTCTATCATGTGCCAAGAACTGCTCTAGATGACTCACATTGATAAAAATCCCTGCCTTCCCCACAGTCAACAAACAAATGGCAGCAGGGTAAATGTCATAGAACATGCCAGGGAAAACATTCACGGAGTGCACGAGCGGGGCAGGGTAGATCCGCAAAGTCAGAGGGGCCATTTGGAGTAACGGGTCACAGCAGACCTCCCTGGAGGTTGTGAAGGGAAAAGCATCCCTAGTAGAGGGAACAGTCAGGAGAAAGGCCCTGAAGGAAGACAGCAAGGAGGACAGTGAGGATGGAGGTGTGGGGTACGCGGACAGTGACCAACAGGGTTGAGCTTGTGAGGGTGCTGACTGGGCGAGGTCCGGTGGCCACTGAAGGGCTTCAACTCTACTCCAAGTGGAAACTGGGAAGGTTCCAAGCCAGCTGTGACATCACTTGATGTGTACAACAGAATGTGTGTGGGTTGGTTGGTGATCGTGGCAATAGAAAGACAGTTTAAAAGACTATGGAATAATCCCGGTGAAGGACAGTGGTGGGAAATAGCCAGAGCCCCAGTGCTGTTTATTTTATTTTATTTTTGTTCCAGAGCTTGAACCCAGGGGAACTCAACCACTAAGCTGCATCCCCAGCCCTTTTATATGTGTATTTACTTATTTATTTTTCTTTCTTTCTTTCTTTTTTTTTTTTTTTTTTTTTTTTTTGAGACAGGGCTTTGCCAAATTTTGTAGGGCCTTGCTAAGTTGCAGAGGCTGGCTTTGAACTTGCAATCCTCCTGCCTCAGCCTCCCACCTTGCTGGGATTCCAGGTGTGCTACCACACCCAGCAATACCGGATGTATTTTAAAGGTGGAGAAGACTGGGTTGTTGGATAGATCGGATGTGGGGTAGAAGAGGGGTTGTGCTGACTCCCAGAGTTTGGGGCCTGAATAGTTTTAAGGCTGGAGTTGCCACTAACTCATATGTTTGTGAAAGTTTTGGGGAGTATCTCCTGGAGACTCCAATAAAGAGATCTGTCCTGATTCTGGGCTTGAGCGGAAGTCATCCTCCTGCCTGCTGAGAAGAATCTCCTGAAACAGCAAGCTTGCAGTTGTTCTTTGAAACATGAGAATCAGACAAGACAGAGGTTTTCATGAGCACAAATATGGAGACGGGCCCTTGGCCAGATCTTGAGAAATGAAAGGGTATAAATTCCTCTTCCCTGGTTGCATGGGATCGGTTCAAATGAATAGCTTAAGAGGAGAAAAGGCAGCCAGGTTTTTGGTTGCACTTGCTCAACGCCAAACAGCCAATACATTTTTTTCAGCTCTTTGGTCACCTTAACTCCACAGGGCTTCTGGAGGGCAAAGCTGCAGTGAGTCCTGGCCTCCAGCAGAGGGAGCCGCAGAGGCCTGGCCTGCAGACTTGTGCTTTTGACCTCTTCCAGGACCCGCGTGTCTGGGGCCAGAGCCAGAAGTTGTTTCTGAAGTGATGGGGATGCAATTCTAGAACTCTCCAGTTAGCTCTCCTTTTCCAATGGGCCTTTGCTTATTGATAGTGTCATGGTGCAAGAGCAAATATACTCTCAGAATAGATTACCTATGAGTTTCTAAAGAGCAAAGAGATAGGGCCATATGTGTAACTAGAGAAGAAAGAAAAATG
The DNA here is from genome assembly GCA_004027875.1 of Aplodontia rufa. Lineage (NCBI taxonomy): Eukaryota > Metazoa > Chordata > Mammalia > Rodentia > Aplodontiidae > Aplodontia > Aplodontia rufa. Next base: position 41,184 of record PVKS010008148.1, read on the forward strand.
CCCCGGACCTATAATCATGGCTTTCAGAAGGAGAGTATTTTCATTTTCTAGGGCTGCTGTAACAAATTGCCACAAACAAGGTGACTTAAAGCAAAAAAATTTCATTCTCTCCCCATTCTGAGGCTCAGAGGTCTGAAATCGAGGTATCACCAGGGTCAGACTCTCTCTGAAAGTCCCAGGGAAGAAGGCTTCTGGCCTGTTCCAGCTTCTGGCGTCTGCTGGCAGCTCCTGACGTTGACTGCAACGTCTGCCCTGTGCCTTTCTTCTGTTTTGCTGTCTTCTTACAAAGTCATGCTAGATTAAGGGTCCACCCTAATCCAGGAAGACCTCACTTGATAAAGTTGAATCTGCAAAAATCGTAAGCCCAAATAAAGTCTCGCTGGCTCACCAATACCGGGGCTATAACTTCAATGTACCTATTTGGAAGATTCAATTCAACTCACCACAGAGGGCAGTGGAGATCACAGGAAGTTCCAGTCAGTGGCAGAGCCACACAATTGGAGCAAGGAACAAAGGAAAGACACTTGCATGCTGAAATTGTAAGCCAAGGTCAGCCGGGTTGGGGAGTAACAGGAAGTATTCAGATAAGAGACGCTCTCACTGAGGATGCTCTCTCCATCTGTGCTTATGGCCCTGAGTTTTTTCTGTTAGAGTTTTTTTTTTTAAATATTGTATAAATAAAAAGAATAAGAAAATAGCACTTCTCTGACTCACTCATTGGGCAGAACCACAGACTCTTCTGATCATCAAGAAAGACTTCACAGAAGTGTTGGTGCTTGAGCTGAATCTGAAGTCTGAGGGTAAAATCTCCACGTGAAGACAGGGTCGGGGGAGAAGAAAGACAGAGATTTCCATATCTGAAGAAGGACATGCAAAGTAGTAGGTGGTTGGGGCTGGAGCGCTGGCTCAGCTGTATTGCGCTTGCCTGGCACCTGTGAGGACCCAGGTTGGAACCTCAGCACCACATACACAACCAAGTGGAGGACAAACAGAAAAAGATGAAAAAAAAAATTAACCCTCTCTAAAAAAGCAAACAAAAACGAAAGAAAGAAAGTACTGGGTGGTACACCCTTTACTCACTTTAAGGAGAGCATCAGGTCTTCAAGGGAAAAGAACTGCTCTGTCTACTTAACCTGCACTGCTCAGATACTGTGTGAGAAAACGGAGAAGCAAAAAAAAAAAAAAAAAACAAACAAACCAGTCCCTGATTTTAATAAGTGTACAGGCTCACACTAGACGCATATATCTAGAGGAGTTAATTATTGGACACATTTGCCAAAGCACAAATATGGAAACCCCACCCTCGGCCAGTTCTGGAGAAATCAAAGGGCTGAATGTGGTATAAATTCCTCTGCCCTGATTGCATAAGGAGATCTGCCAACATTTTTTTCTCTGATATATTCCTTTCCGCACAAAGGGCCGAACTGGGTTCTTAAAAACCTGATCATGAACTGAGATATGCAATTCTGAATCATCACCATGATCTAGGAAAATTAACTCCTTGCTGATCTGCTTACTCATAGAAGCACCCAAGCCTGTCGCCACTGAGCCTGCGTCAGGGTCCTGGCTAGGTTTCTGTCACCAAGCAACTCCCCTTTTTTTGGCATAAGAACATACAGGATGCCGGCAGAGTTCAGCCTGGGTCATCTCAGTCTCTTTAAAGGCGTGGTGATTCATTGCTGGGGTGGGGGAGAGGGTAGCGAGGAGAAAGGAAGTGCTGAGCAGGGGGGTGGAGGCTTGCAGTTATGAAAGTGACTGCAGGAAGAGCCAGCCCTGGGAGTGATGGGGTCACACGTCTCTACTATTGGTATTTAAGCTCCAGCTTTTAAGTCAGAGTGGAGGTGGGGGTGGGACCCGGATCCCGGATCTGATTGCTTGTCAGAGTAGACACATCAATGCCTGTGTGTTTCCTACAATTACAACATATTAATTTCTCTTAACATCTGTCCTGTGTCAATACAATTAGCCGAATAAAAATTTGGCTGCAGTGGTTGAGTGAGTTATTTGTTTCACTGGCATTCCAGTGCACAGGGTCTTCCACCCCATGTATTCATTTTGTCCTTAAAAAGGGGTCCTTTGTCATTTACAGTTCAAGTGTGTTATTATTCTGCTGTGGCAGAAGGCATCTGTGGCAGTAGCTACTGTTTCATGTCTGTGTTGCAAATGCAAAGCAAAATCGGTATCTGCACCCTCAGCCCTGAGAGCTTCCCAGGTCTCCATGCAGTTTAACTTCCTGGAGACCTGATGGGAAGGGTACTGCAAATACCAGACTCCCTGTCCACGGATCCTCCCGGAAATCCCGGAATGGGCAGTTTCCTTGGCGAACTCTAGCTATGCATGTCAAAAAGCAAAGTTTGTCTGTGCATTTTTCTCCAACTCTTCATCTTTGGGGCAAACTTAGTAAATTCCTCATAAAATGATGTTCTTAAACTCTGACTCTCAGATCAGCCTCTCCTGGCTAATACTTACTCAAGAAAAATAAAGTAGCAAAGGGAGCTTATAGCATTGTATTTCCATGTCATGAAGTTAGAACCACAACGAACGTTGATTCATGCCTTGCATTAAAATTCGCTGTTTATTTCTGTAGTCTGTTCTTGCTCTTGATTCTCTCTTGGAGGGGCCCAACTACAACCTGTCAACTGCCACCACCTTAAGTTCAAACAATGGTGGCTTTTGACTTCGATTTTAATTTAGAAAATGTATTTCTTTTGAGGAAACTAAATGCCAAATTGTTAATGAAACGCTTTAAATACATTTCCAAATGCTCCCAGCCAATACCAAGTTCAATTCATTCATTCTAAGATTTAAAGTGTGGTCTGTTTTCATGCACAAAGAACTATATTCTTTAGATGATAAGGTCATAAATTATATTTTATTGGCCACTGCCTAATATTCAATCTTGTTAGAGTTGCACTGATGAAAAATTTATCTAGATCTTGCTTGCAAAATAATGGTCAAAAATCATCTCATTTCCTTTCAAAGCATCCCATTGTACTAAATATATTACATATTTAAAAGAAAATAAAACAGATTTCCTTTTGATGGCCTGGATGCATTTTCCAGTTAAGTAGCAAATTATATAATTTTCATTATCAATGTCCAAAGCCATCTGTCACTAGAAGGTATCAGCCCTAAACCATTTAGCCACAAGAAGCCAAACCAGTTATTATGCTAGAATGCTTGGGTATCCTAAAAAAAAAAAAAAAAAGTTTTCCATCTGCTTCTCAGGGGGTTCAAAGTACCTGAGCCCTCTCATAAGGACTGAGTCACAGATGACAAATTTTTGTTCTACAAGTCCAAGACCATAACCAATCTACCAATGGATTGTGCATTCACCCGGTAGACTTTCAGTGATTGTTAAAAGGAGAGATAGAGTCTACGTTACACAGTGCAGGTGTTCAGAGGAAGGCAGAAAAATAGCTAAGTTATCTATGCTCTCCTGCAGAGAGCCACGCCAGGACTCTAAGATTTTCCACTGTGAGTGTCTAGATTAGTACCTGTGTCTCCCAGCACCATTATCTATACTAGTGCTGTCAGAATAACACATGAATATACCACAGTGAACCCCACTTTTATATAAAATCATAAGGCCCTAATTTAAAATAATAATAATAATAAAAGAAAAATTAGTAGAGTAGAAGAATGGGGTTTGGGGAGAGAGGAAGGGAGGGAAAGGGGAGATAAAGGGAAGGCACTAAGGTAATGAGATGGGTCCAAAGTATGTTATGCACATGTACAAATATGTCACAACGAATCCCATGATTATGTATAATTGTAATGCACTATAAGAAAAACTATATGAAAAATTAGAAGACTCTATAAGAAAACTATAAGAAAAACTATAAGAAATTGATACAGGGATTCATGATGTAGCTCAGTGGTAGAGCTGTTGCCTAGAATCCATGAGGACCTGGGTTTGAACCCCAGTACTGCAAAAAGAAAAAAATACACCATTACTCTATATGTGAAGTGTTACATTTTATAGGAGCCACATTTGTAAAAGTACAAAGAAACAGACAAGATGAATTTTAATAATATATTTTATTAACTCTCACACTGAATATTTTCAACAATCAACATAAAATTTAAATACTATGTGTGTGTATATATATGTATATATAAATATATCTGTGTATTTGTGTGTATATCTCCAAGTCTTTGAAATTTGAGATTTATTTCATATTTACAGCGCATCTCAATTTCTATTAACCGTATTTCAGGTGCTCAAAGGCTATATCAGACAGTGCAGACGTATACTGAAATATGTTTTTTGTTTTAAATTGCAGGCAGAATGTTATTCAAAATAGTTGAGCATGCGTACTGTTAAATTATAAGCTTTTGGCAGACGTTAGAAGTACAATGATTTTCTTTTCATTCTTGACTATTGGTGATGTCATTTTTATGACCAGGAGGCCCTTCTTCTACAGTTTGGTCGAGGGTCAAGAAAGATGATTCAGAAGCATACTTGGGACAGTCTCAGGCAGTGCACGGAGCCCAGGGACTTTAGCTTGGGTGTGGTCAGCTGACCTCAGAGTCTATTGTATGAGTGGTTTTCACTTTTGTTTTTAGTTTGTTTTACTTTTCTGGTCTCCCCAGGTTTATTTGGGATGCAATCTAAGGAACATGTATTTGTTTTGCAAGCACACTCTGGTTGCTCAGATTTTTAAAATGACATAAATAGGATTACACCCTCCTTCTAACGGAATGGTCTGCCAGTATTTCCACTCAAAATTCAAACTTTCCGGGATTTATTACACAGGCATAACAAATTTCTCCCGGCAGAAACTTGGCAAACAGTTCCCCAAGGGTGAGAGGAAGTTCTTTTTAACAATTTTAAAAAAGATAAAAAGAAATAAATATGTTACCACTTCAACTTATGTCATTTTTTTTTTTTAGAGAGAGAGAGAGAGAAGATCAATTGTATTTAGTTTTTCATGGACTTTCACTACTCAGACACTTTGTTGTGTACGTGGTGCTGGGGTTCAAACCCACGTACTCACACATGCAAGGTAAGCGCAGTAACCGCTGAGCCACTGCTCCAACCCCAAGTTATGTGATTTTTTGACAGAGATACTCAGATAAGATGCACACACTGTCTGCACTTTGTTTCTCTTATGAATTTGAACTCTTCTCCACCTCCACGAAGTTTTTAAGGATACAATATGGAAAGAGGTGTGAAAAGCTACATAAATACAACTGAAATATAAATTCTCACCACTATAAGCATTCAGAGCAAATGCCTCCAACTAAAGTTTGTGTAAAGTACAAAAACTTCCACCAACATGTCTGACTCTTGATTAATCTATCTAATGCAGTGTTGGGGATACTGACTCCCTTTCCAGACAAACCGTTTTTGGAGGTGCCTTATCTTTGTTTTGACTAGAGAAAAGCTGAGACATCTTTTCTAAACATGACTTTTGAGTTCCACTTCCTTTTAAGAATTCAAGCCTAAGATCTGTAATAACTTTAATCTATGTAACTTACAACCTGTTCAATTATTGGTTATAAACTGGTGAGCTATTTGAATTTGCCTGCTTGTTTTGTTTTATTGTGCTTTGTTTTGAACTGCATAATAGGCTACCTGTGATGAAAACATACACTACAATTTAAAATCTATTGCAATTTGGAAGGCCCTGGTTTCATTAAGCACTCTTGTGCTCCCTCTGCTGTGTGAAGAAAATGTTCCCGTTCAAGACCCCAGCAGGCTTCTCAGCAGAGTTTCTCTTGGCATCAATGATGCATCTGTGTGCATGAATCAGGGCTCTTTTCAAATACTGTACTATTTCTCCAAAGCATGCACAGTCATCCCTTGGCTGGGAGGATGGGCTCCCGGACCCCACTTAGATACCAAAATTCTGGGTTGTTACATAAAATAACACAGTATTTGTACACAACATTTGCATGTCCTTCTGCAGGCTTTAGATCATTTCTGGATTATTTATAATACTGGATATAATGTAAATGCAATGTAATAATTGTTATACTGAATTGTTTAGGAATGACAACATGAAAAAAAAGTTTGTACCTATTCAATATAGATGAAAATTTTTTTTTCAAATATCTTCCATCCCTCGGTGATTGAGTCTGAGGTTGCAGAGGTCTGACTCTAGTGTGAACTTTTTTTTTTCCATTGGAAATCTTAATTCAAAAAATTAATTAATAATAAGGGAAACAATAGCAGAAGTAATTTCTTCACCTATGGCCAAATTCATCTAGACCAAGCCCTGTAGCATAGACCAATGTTCTTCTACATGATAATATATTCAGGAGTCATTCAGTAGTCACTCACGAGGCTGGTTGAAGGATAGATATTGATTTCACTGGAGAGGAGCCTTCAATTCCAAAAATCAAAAAAACTCCCAAATATTGCTGCTCTGCTGCTACTCTGAGCATTGCCCATTAGGAAGTAGGTGTGTAACATACAATAACATAACCTAACACATACTTGCTGGCCCCTTTCAAACTTTCAAAAGTAGATATTACCCAAACAGCAAAATAGATTTAAGGGATTAAAATGATTTTCCACACTGTTTGAGCAATCTACAACACAGGTCAGGGGTAAGGCTCAGCAGGCCTCCTTACCCAACTTCCTTTCCTTTCTAAGGCTGACTTATCCTAATAGGTATGCAATGTCAGGTTTCCAGGGAGAACTACCCTCCAACATTGTAAAATAATCTTTCTTTTTGCAGTAAGAAATAGTTACAGATTTTACTGACACTTTATAGCTTTGATCTTAATGGCTAAGCAAGTAAACATCATATTTCTTATTAATTGTTTTTACTGTTTGGGTAATATACATATTTAGCTTCCTTGAGGGAACATTTAAATTAATTGACTAACTCTAATCTGAATTATGCGTTTTAATATGTTTAAGGTTGTTAAAACAACATAAATTAACTGTGTGTGCCAACGTAATAATTACAATATTAGCTTTTATTCCCCTGAAAACTCTCTAAATGTAAGATGTCTAAAAATAGAGTGGAGGTGGATTGGACAGTTTGCAGATTATGAGTTGGAATAAAAACATCTCAGGGAAGCCAAAAACATGGCAACCAATATTTTCTGTTACAAAAATATTTTAGATGAATTTAGTTTTTTTATGAAAGCTGTCTGAAACTGAAATGAATAGCAGAAGTTCTCTGTTTATTCACAGGCCAGCAATAATAATACCTGCAGCCCAAGGCATACGTCTTCCAAGGGGAGTCTACAAGTCGCTGTCCCTTTCAGGAGTGGCACAGCCCAATGCGGGGGAGGGTGCATTGCCCGGTTTTTTTCTGAACTATTCACCTTCACCTTGATAAAGCATGTCAAAGAAAACAAAACCAGGCAGTCTTTACAGGAAACTGATGTTAACTGGCCACTAGAGGCTGTAATGAGACCAACAATGTCATTTTAGCACAACCCAAGGTTTAAACCTAACAATCACTGATTTTTTTTAAATTGGAAAAAAAAAAAAGCTGTAGAGACGGGTGATAGTGAGCAGTAGTAGTTCTATTTAAGTAGCCTTGTATATGTGCATGGCGTTCCAAGATGTGAGAAGCAGTATTTCCGGGGTTCTACACCTTCCTCGTTAGTAAGCTTATTTTTATTTCTGAAACGCGTTGGCTCTACAACTGCAGAGTTGTTTAAAAGCTGACACATTTCTCTTGGTGACTCCGTATCCTGCTTCAGTTGGTGACTAACTGTTAGGTCATAAGTAGACTCAGCCAAAAGGTCTCTCAAATACAGCTTGCAGTCAATAGCGGTGGCTTCCAGCGAAAAACGGAGGGATCAGGTTTCCAGACACTTAGTTCTAAGCACCTGAAGGAGGTCAAACGCTGCCCCGACACCTACTGGTCTTCCAGAACTATCCGAAAGCACCGCACCCGGCGACCCTAGCAGGGATGTGTCCTCTTTCCCTTCCAGGTGCCACACCTGTCGGCAAGGTGCATTCCAAACAAGATTCCTCCGAGTGGAGCTCACCAGCTGGCGGGTGGACTGGCACGCGGGCAGGATGGTGGGGGCGTTGAGGACCTCATTTAGCAACGGAGACCAGAGGAAGTTCTGCGTGGATTCGCGAGAGCTGCCATTTAATGCTCGGTTTACTTTCTCTATCTTCCACACCGGTTACTTCAGTGTCGATTAAATTAATCATCCTGAATTAGCCGCGAGAGGAATGCGCGGGTCGTCAAGGCTGGAGCAGTTCTTAGCCCAAAGCAGATTTGCAGACCTGAAGAAAGAAAGGAGCGAGGGCAGGGAGGTCACTAACTTTCACAGGCAGGAAAGGTGAGGGTGCGTGTGCAATCCGGGGGACCCTTATAACTTTCCCGACTAGCACGCAAAAGCAGTGCCCGCAGCCCCGGGGTCTGGGTTCCCCAAAGCCGAAGTGACACCGCTTTGAGGGTTAACTTGCAGCAGATGATCAGAATAAGCCCGCTTAGACGGTTCTGGGAGCTCCAGGGAGCAAGGGCTCCTTGGGGTCAGAATTAGCCGGTTTCCCCTCCCCCTTGGGCATTTCACTGGCTTGCAGCTGAAGCCTGACACCCATTGGGGGAGTCCCCCAGCTTGCCTGAGTTGCACCCGCTGTCACTGTGTCCCCTCCAACTAGGTGCAGGGACCCGGGAGGCGCGCGAGCACCGACCGGTCACCGCTCAAATTACCTCATCTCCCCAGCTCCCCGCCCCTTTCTCAAACCTGGAAGGAGCGTCTCGGCGGGCCGGGTCTCCCCTCCCGCTCCCCGCTCCCCAGGCGCTGGGATAGAGGTGCGGTCCTCCCCGGGGGCCGCCTCCCCGGGGCGGCGCGCAGCGAAGGGTTAAGGGCGCGGGCCGGCCGCCGCACTGTGCGCTCGCCGTGCTCTGTGCGGCTCGCCCGGCCGCCTGCCAGAGGGTGCCCCCACCCCCCCATGAAGTCGGATCCTTGAGCTGCGGCGGCGGCAGCCAACTGCTCCATATTTGGCTTCTATTACACATTTACATACTGGAGCGAGCGAGCGAGCGAGCGCGAGAGAGCGCGAGGGAGGGAGGGCGGGCGGAGGGAGGAGGGAGGGAGGGGAGGGGAGCGGGCGGAGGGGGAGGAGGAGGAGAGAGCAGAGTATACCGCAGACATCATTTCTACTACAGTGGCGGAGCCGTACAGGACCTGTTTCACTGCAGGGAGATCCAAAACAAGCCCGGTGGAGCAGCAGCCCGAGCAACAGCAGCCGCAAGACATTGTTTCCCTCCCTCTGTCCCCCCTTCCCCACGCAACCCCACATCTATTTACACTTTACAGTAAGTGGCTATTTTTTTTCCTCCTCTGATTCTTTCTCTCCCCCTCCCCCTCTCCCCTTATTTAGATTAAATCACCCCCACCCCGCTCTCCCGAGAGGGGCAAAAGCAACAACCAGCAAACAAACCCCAAATCCCAGTCGGCTGCACGGAAAACAGCTGGAAGAGGAGCGAAGGAAATCGACGCGTCGTGTGTGTGTGTGTGTGTGTGTGTGTGTGTGTGAGTGTGAGTGTTTGTGTGTGTACATACAACAGTCCCCGGCTCCAGCCTCCCGGGCCGATGCCCCACTCTGGGCTCAGGGGCGGCCGGCGGGGGGGCTGCCAGGGCCCGGGTGGGCGCCCGTCGGACGAGGGGGCGCGCCCGGGCGGGGGGCGCGGGCCAAGAGCAGCGGCGGCGCCCCGCTCCGGCGGCTGCTGGTCCGGCCGCGAGCGCGGAGAGCCATGTCCTCCTCCCTCCCGCTGGCGCAGGGGGAGGAGGTGGCGGCTGGGGGTCGTGGTGTCCGCTTCGCGTACCCCCCTCCTCTGAGGGGGTGGTGAGAGCCACCCGAGCTCCGGGAGGGCTGGACTTCCCCGCGGGTGGTCACCTGGCCTGGGCGCTCTGGGCCGGGGGTCTCCGCGCGGAGGCCGGCCTCGCCGGGTTTTCGGTTGCAGGCCGGGAGGGGACCGATCCGGCAGCCCGACCGGGACTTTGCGCACGGCGGTGCCAGGCGTGGGGCGCAGAGGGGTGGCGGCGCGGGGGCAGGGGTGTGTGGGTGCCCGAGCGCGGCAGGAGGGGCAGCGGCGGCCCTGGCTGCCGCCGCCACCGCCACCGCCGCCCTGTTGGTGCGGCCGCTTCCTGATCATGTGCAGCCGCCGCCGCCCGGAGCCGGGAGCCCGCGAGCGCCCCAGCCCGGGCCGGCGCCCCCGCCAGCGCCCGCGGCAGGAGCGGAGGAGCCGCGGCGAGCGCTGGGCTCGTCGGGAGCTGCGCGGCGGCTGGAAGGGTGAATGAAGCCAGAAGGAGGGGAGGCAGGAGGCGGCGGCGGAGGCGCTGCGGGGACTGGGATGCGCCCCGGAGCCCCGCTGCTCCTGCACGCCGGCCGGGCCGGAGACTCAGCCACTCCCGCGGCCGCCGCCGCCTCCTACGTGGTTCCAGCCGAGCGCGCAGGCCGGTCCCGCAGGGGGCAGGGACCCGGGCCGGACGGGCGGAGCGAGAGGTGAGGCGGTGTCCGCGCGGCGTGAGAGTGAGTGCGTGGGTGCGCGCGCCGGGCCGGGGGCCAGGGCCTGGGGGATGGGGTTGGGGTGGCCCCTGGGACTGTGCGGCGCCTCGACCTCTCCTGGAGTCCCCCGCATTCAGGCAGCCTGCTCAAACTCCGCGGCTTCTGCTTTCATTTTATTGCAGACCACGTAGGGGGCTGGCTGGAAGCGATGAAACAATTCAGGTTTTCTAGGGAGGTTGAGCAAGAACGTTAGTGGGGGGTGGAAGTAGGGTGGGGATCAAGACTGCCAGAAAACAACACAACACAACAAAATTTAAAATATCAGTTTCTAAGACGGAAGGGTTGAGTTCAACCCGTGGCTGCTCTGTTTTGTTTTGCTTTCTTGGTATATAATCCTACAGATAAGAGGGTAATATAAATACTTGGGAAGATTGGGAAATTACTGAAGAGTAGTAAGGGCGGAGAAAAAAAAAAGCCAGTCGGAAGCTGGTTATATAATGTGCGATGTGGCTAACAAGAACGGCAAGCTATTTTTATTTTGTTTACCGTATGTTGTGCAGTAGGGACTCCTCCAAAGTGGTTCTGTCCCCAAAGAGATTCCTAGCTTCCCTGGGAGAGCCACAAGATGCAATTAGCAAAATTAGAAGACCCTATTTCACCCACAGAATAAAAACTAATGCCTTAGAGTGGCGTTCTCAGTGCTTATCTTGTCTTGCATGCATGGGAATGTGTGTATGCAAATAAGTTGTCCCTTGGCAATATAGTAGTCACATCTCAGTGACATTTGCGTTTTATAATGCAGGCTGTTCTTAATATTTAAGCATCATCCTTATAGATCGCATGCAGCATCGGTTACTTTTTGGACACTATTAGTTAAGTCACTTACTTTTGGGTTTCTGAAGGGACTTGCAGTTCTTAGAAGCCCCTGTTAGGCCCACCCTCCGGTTTATTTGAGGAGTAAAGGTAGTTTGATGCTTGAGGGGTTTTTGAGGGGGCGTGGGAGGGGAAGGAAGCCTATGCATGGGGAAGCCAAGGGAGAGGAGGAAGAGAAAATCCTGCATATGAACTCTTGGAAAAGATTCCACTGTTACTGCTTAAGCCTTGACATTTAATCTCCTCTGATTGCCCTCTAACACTGCATGCATCAGTCAGTATTTTAGCAGCTCCACAAATAAATGGGCTTGAATACTGCCTTCCACATAAAGCAGGTTGAAGGGCTCCCCCTGAACCTCCTGCCTGCCTTGCTCCTCATGCAGGTAGGTGTCAGTGGTGTAGATTTCCTGTGCACTTACTCCAGCCCTGATCACTCATGTAATTAGATCAGGCTGCCATGGCAACAGACAGTGTTCTTGTCCATTCAGGTGGGTTTGCCGGAACTCCTCTGAGGGTTTTGTGCTGCCCAAGCCAGAGAAGAGACTTCACTATTGCAACTGCATCTTTTTTCAGTCATTTGGACGGCAGAAAGAGGCTTCTAGCTACTCAACTTTTATAAAGGAGACCAACAAGCTGTTCTTGCTGGGTACAGTATTTAAATGCATCTCCCCAGACAGTGAAAAGAGCCTGACAATCCTGCTGGTGTTTATTGTGAACAAATCAACAAGTATTTGGTGCTTGTTAGAGACCTTTTAGAGCTTACTAAAGCAACATTTCTTTTGCAGTCTGGTGCTTTGGGCCTTTTAGGCCCTTAACTCTTTCAAGTATGAAGAGCACCCATCCTTTGGGATCAAAATTGCCTGTAGTGATGGCTGGCTTTCTAAAGGGTTTTTCGAGGGAAGTACTTACTTGCAATAACTATATCCCTCTTGTCACATCTTAAAACTTTACAGCCATTATTATAAAATCTGGTAGTGACTGTAGGCAGACATACTGAATGTATTCATTCTTAATTTGGATCTGTTGGCCATGATCCTTAAGAGTAATTTAAAATATTTATTTTCTCATTTGAGCGAAAGGTGATAGAACCCTACAGCCTGTGGACTGAAAATGTGTGTTGCAAAAGCAAAATAAACAACTTGCACTCTATTTTAGGATATAATTTAATAAGCATTTAGAGAACAAAGGCCCTAGCCTTTGCATTGGAGCACCACCATATAAAGCCCCATGCTAAGGCAGGCAAAATAATAAGGAAAAAGGAAAGACAAAAAGCAGCATTAGTTGCTGAAGCTCTGTGTTGTTCAGGCAGCCCAAATAAGGGGGAGTATTTTAATAACCCTGATATTTGAAAGAAGTAATAATGAAGAATAATAGTGTGATGGTTTAGTTGTGACCCTGCTGGCCAGTTTACAGTTTTCTGGCTGCCTTGCTAAACTGGTAAATCACCCCACCCCTTTCCCCCAGGACTGAGAGCTACTCAGCTCTCCTCACAGGGGGTTTATGAGTTTCTGCCTGTTAGTGAGTTTACAGGGTTGGTAAATTCATTGTGCTTGGTCAGATGAAGCTCTGCTGTGGCTAAAATGAGCTATTATTTCTGGGAGGTAAATACAGGAGAAGCAGGAATGTAAAATAAAGCATAGAAGTTTGAGTTTTACACAATGCCTCGGAGGCCCCACATTCTAATTTGCAGCATGCAGAATATTGCTTGCTGTGAAACATGCACTTGTATTTTTCAGTGCAAAAATAAATTCATGCTAAAAAAAATTGTGAGAAATGTTTGTTCTTGATTGAGAGCCGTGAAATACCATGTTTTTCTCTCTAGATTTCATTTTAAGAGGGTTTAGGGGCTGGACCAGTGGCTTGGCAGTTACAGCTCTTGCCCGGCATGCTCAAGTACACGGGTTCAAACCCCAGCACCCACATACACAACTAAGTGTCAGAGCAGTGACAGCCAGGTGAACAACTCAATAAAAATTGATTCTGTGTCTCCCTCTCTCTCACTGTCCTTCTCTCTTTAAAAAAAAAAAAAAAAAGGAAAGAAAAAAAGAGGGTTTCGTAAACAGAAGTGGCACTTTGTGAGAAATATTGTAACTAGGCTTTAGGCCTAGTTACAATAAAGAAAAAAGTCTTCAGTGATCAGGTTAGATGGCAAATGTCTGAATATGGCCATAAGTTTCAGCCTACCTTACTTAGGTGTCTGGGAGTCCTGGGAAAGGCCAGCTTTAAGATATTATTAAAATGTTAGTAAACATTTCTCTGGCTCCTGTTTCTGTTGTCCTTACAGAGTTCAAGGACTTACATTCTTATTGTGTAGTGTGGTGGCTTTATTATTTTTTTTTTCCATTCTGAAATGTCAAGTGGATTTTGCTTCTGCACATACCTTGAATGACAGTTTCTGATGACTAACACGCTGCTGTAAACACCCGGCTTACTTTGTTTCGTATCAGAAGTTAGTCAATAACTGTGCTTTACTAAAACCCTGAAACTCACGTAAGTAGGTGAATGGAGGAGTGAATGTTAATTCTTTAGGGTTATCTGAAAGTAAAACATAGTTTAGACTCTGAAAAACTTAACTCTTTACTTAGGTAAAATGACACAGCCATGTAAGATTGACTGTCATTTTCAAGCAGAGAGTGATTTTGGACTCATGTTGCTTTACATTTTCAGAGTAATACAAATTGAAATTGGTGCAGCTGTACTGCGCCAAAGTACAGATTTCATTCTGGTCATAACTTCCAAAGTTTTGAGAAGTAGACCCTCATTTTTAAAAAATGCATTGAAACCAATAAGTTGTAGAAATTGCGATACAGTTAGTGATTTCTGATCCAGGATTCTGATCTATATAGCGCTTCTTTTTTTTTTTTTAAGATATGACTTTTTGAGACATATGACTCTGTTCACATTTTAGTTTCATTTAATTTAGTTTAATAGGATAAATTTACTGAAGAAGTTACATAATGAATGTATAGGGTGTTGGTTAATTTTAAAATGTTGGCTGAAAGCTGTAATTGTATTGAGGATTTTAAAAAATTAAATGCTGAAGATTTACAGAAGGAAAGGAATATTGTAGGTAAATCATGTTTATTTGTAGAAACTTAATTCTTTCCTTCTTTCATAATTATATTGTATAATTCTACTTTGTCTTCATCAGCATAGAGATGTATTTTATCCCCATAAATCTGAACCTTTCAGGCTAATGTACTGCAAATATTTACACTGCTTATTTCCACCACCCCACATGTACTAAAACATGTTTAGAACGATTACAGACAAAAAAGCAGCAAGCATTCTATTTTGTTGGATATATTTAATGTTAGCAGAGATACTTCATTGATTTTTCTATATCTTTCAATGCATCCCCTTTGTGGATGTGGAGTAGTAACACAATGATAAATGCCATAATGTAAGCAAAAACTACTTTTCAGAAAACTCATTGTAGTGTAATCACAGTTACGCAACAGGCAGGGCAGGGGTTGACCTGATTATATCGTTTTGGTTTAGGCAGAGATGAACTTTTTTTTTTTTTTTTAAGAGAGAGGAACAGTGAGAGAGAGGATCAATTTTATTTAGTTTTTCTTGTGGCTTTCGTTGCTGTGACACTTCGTTGTATATGTGGTGCTGGGGTTTGAACCCATATCCTCATGCATGCCAGACAAGTGCCGTAACCACTGAGCCACTGCTCCATCCCCATGAACTTTTTTTTTTCAAAGGTACTGTTGATCAAGGGAGTTATTTAGCTTAAGTTTTTAGAGATGATTAGCATAACTGCTAACCTATAAGCTCTTATGCTTCTAATGTTAAAAAAAAAAACATTTCTGTTATCATGTAAAACAAATTTACCTTTATTGTGCCCTTAGCTTGGGCCCTATCTCCTGCATTATCTCCTGGTCTGCATAGCCCACCAATCTGTATTATTCGGGTCACCTTTCTTCATCATCTACCACTACGAATAGTGTTGTATTTTAGCTCCACTGTGCTTTTGAAATATTCAGTATACCACTTCTTACGGATATCATTGTATAAAGGATTGTCTAGATTACTTTCTTGCATACTGTTCTGTGATTTTGCAGCAAACCCACACGGCCTTGTGTTGATTCTTGTGTTTCTTCCCTCTGATGGTACATAACAGGCTACATCAGCTCTCTTTATTACCCTAACTCCTGTAGCAATACGTATCCTTTTGAAATAGGAAGGCATGGCAATGTGAGAGTAAATTAATATTTTACAGCATTTGCATTGCATTTGTCTGTTCTCTGCACTTCAGCAGAATGGGAGGGGACTGTAATTTGGACTCTATAAAGCCTTATCTGCCAGGTGATATGTAAATAGAATTGTGTGCACACACGTCGACACACAAGCAAACACTCTCAACTGTGAGCTCACCCGGCGCCCTCTGCAGATCCACGGCACCTGCAGCGTGTTTCGAAATGATTACCGAGTCTTTTGAAGCTCATTTGAGATGTGACCAGGTAAAATCAAGACTGCCCCCCAAAAGGAGTACTAAGATTAAAGAGAGTCTTGTGAGCTTCAATTTGACTTGGTCACTGTTTGTGACTCCTACACACTTCTTGGTGGAGACATCGTGTCTTCTAAGTGTTTAAGGGACGCTATGGTTGACATGAGCTCTACTTGCTTCTCTGTATAGATTGCACATGGGGAAGTCATGGACTACAAAAGTCCCTTTGCATAGTAGCCCCAGGCATGCAGTAGATGCTGAAATAAATGCCTGGTGAATGGATCAGTTAGAAGGAAGAATACTTTGGCTACATTTCATTACTTTGAAAAGTGCTGGAAAGAAATAGAAGTTATTTTCCTTTCCAGCTGGGCTGTGCTCTTAAAAATAGTGAGTGTGTATGGATGAAAATAATCATGACTGCTGCAGTGTGTTGTCATGTACCCAGGATAATTGGCTCACTTACCTATTTACAGATTATTCACATTAGAGATCAGATTCATAGCTCCAGAATAGTTTCTTTCTGACACCCAGTATAATTCTGGGCCCTCTCTTTCCTACTGTTACCTGGCGTGAGCTTAGGAAACCCAAACTAAATTTAAAATCAGCCTAAACAAATGTGCAGATCGATTCCAGCAACCAAAGACTGAAAAGCAGTTCAGCCTTTACTAGTTGGGGGATTATTTTATAAAACCGCACGACTGGTTCTTTTTTTTTTTAATGTGGATAATTGGGTATCACTAAGTACATAAAAATATAATTTTAATGCATAAGGCTGAAATGTGTGTTGGTAGATCAAGTCCTCAACTTCTTCCATTTTTATGTGTAGGTCTTTACCACACAAAAACTACTGCAGGCACCAGGCTCCCTGATGGAAAGGTATATGAAAGACTCATTTGTTCTCTCATTCATTCATCCATTCCCACCTGCACCCATACATCACATCTTGGATGGTTTCTACTTGACTATGTGTAAGGCATTGTGGCAAAATGGGAATGACAAAGACATACATCGGATAATTCATTGATTTTTAGCAGAAAGTCTAGTGAGACTGTGCCCATGTTAAAATGTTTTTCTGTGACTTCTACTTTTCTGTGGCCTGCTGGACTTTCATGCTAACAGCTGAGTTCTTTCATGATGATCTCTCAGATTGCATGTTGACAGGTAATATATGCCACATTAAAATGAGGCTTCGGCTCAATTACTGTTCGGTCCATGCCCATTTCCACCTGATATTCCTTGTGCTGCCTGGCATGTGTTTATCAGATGCTTGGCTAGAAACGTTGAAGAAAACATGACTGTGGCTGGCTCAAATGGGAATACCAAGCTTTCGGTTTGACTGAAGAGATGACCTTTCCGTGTGTTGGTTTCCCTCTGAGCCCTGGGGGATACAACTAGACCTGCTTTTTGAGTTGGCTGGTGTCTGTGTAATAGCCATAAAACAAAATGCAAAATCGGATGTTCTTAAAATTGGTATTTCAGTGTATAGACCCTTTTTTAAAGCAGTCTGTTCTGTTTTTCATTTTGGATCTCCTCTCCTGTACTTCCTGGACCATTGCAGGAGCATTGTGCAACAAGTCACCGGGGTGGCCCAATCAAGTTGCAGATTCCTCTGTCATCCTTGGACCCCAGCCTCTTCCTCCACTGCCACTGCAGGGAAGTGCATCACATGTCAGGTGAGAGTTCTGCATTGCTCCTTGTTTTCTGTCTGAGGGTTAAAGTCTGACCTGGCAAACTTGCCTCCCAGCCATATTTCAGCACTTTATTGACTGTTGAATATAATTTTCTTTGCAACTTACATTGTGTGGAAAATAGAGCAATTAATTACCCATATTGTTTTTTTAAATTTTATTTGTTTTTAATAAATTTGGATTAAAACTTCTTAAATTAGTTTAAATTTAAATTCTTCGATTCATGTGGAAGTCTGTTTTTGACTTTGTGATAGTTTATTGCTGCCGTTTGGAATTTGAGCCTGACCATTTTAATTGTCACTTTTCCTTAAGACAGTTAAGAATGTTACGCTACCAGATACCTTCAGTATCAGTTTTCACATTTTTAGGTTTTGGTTGTACTAGAATACGGGTGTAGGGAAACTGGTACTGTTTGCTTGATCATTGGCAACTGGTATTTGTTGTGTCTTGAATTTCTTTGTGTCTGTTTGGATTTTACAACTTCCTGATTTCCTCACATACAGTAAATTCTTTTGGCCTGGAGGGTCATGTGGCACAGGGTGTACGTGAAGGCTGATGAGTCATGGTTCTCTGTTAAGGAGAAGCAGGAGGATACTGCCTTGAATGAAATACGGAGAGAATGGGAGTCAGCTAGGACATGGGGTGAGAGGGTAGCGGGCCTAGGTGTACGAAATCCAGGGAGGTTGTGAAATAGAAAACAGCAGATCAACTTCTGTTTGCCTTGGGAGCAATCCTGCTGGAATCTGTGAAAATAGGCTGGATCAGAGGTTTCCAAGGCTGGCTGGTCAGCAGAATCACCTAGGGAGAACTTGGGTCTCCCCCTGGGTCTCCCTGCAGGTCCCTTGGAATTATTGCACTTCCAGATCTTGATGCTCCCTGGGTTTGGGGACTGCTCTGTTTCCTTACTTGGTGAGAAGCACTGCTTTTACCAACTCTCATATTCCCAAATCTCATTTGCCAAGAGGTAGATATTTCCTTTGCCAGAGTGTTCATTTTGGAAAAAGATTCACCGGATTTCTCCGTCTCTACACTTAAGATCAGTTAAGTTGCGTGTAAATTCCATGGCACCTAAGAGCCTAGAGCTCTGCAAGAAGCCCACCTGGGTCTAAAAATCTGCAGGCACCACTATATTGACCTCAAATAGTCCTGCATCCTTCCCGTGACTCAGTTTCTTCACGTGTAAGATGGAGATAGCACAGAGAGCTGCCGTGAGGACGGAAGGAAGTGTTGGAGGTCCTGCGTGAGGACTGGTGCCTGGCCAGTGGCTCCTCATCTGTGAACATGAGTTCCCACTCTTAGCAGGGTGACTGTAATGGTCTTGTTTTCCAGTGGCTGCTCCTGGACCATACATGACTAGGGACAGGTAAATACACCTAGACCTTGGTCTTTGGACCAACCCTGTAGACGTTTGCAACTCTGCAAAGCAAGTGTGCCTTCTATTTATTCCTCTGAATTCTGCATTCTGAATTTATCACAACTCGCTTACTGAATTTATCACAACTCTTCCCGTGGTAGGATGCATATACATTTTTTATGTTGGTATAAGATGAACTGAGGAATTGTGTGCATAAATGCTTATTTGTGCTCTGATAGAAACAGGCCTGAGTGACTGAAGTTGTGAGCTTCAGCAGGGGTCCCTGGGCAAAGTCCTCCCAAGGGGACAAGGTGGAGGAGAGAGGGAGTAACCGCAAATGCGTGTTCTCGTGGATTATGGGACTGGGTTCGTTATTGGTTGTGGATTAGAGGGGAGCTCTTTAAACAGAAAGGGAATAACCTGGAGTTACGAGGGGAAAGTCTTAAGAGCTGCTGGTGTCAGCAAAGGGAAGGGTGGGGTGTCTTCCTGTTGATTCCTTGCTCAGTGGTGGTCCCTATTTAGCAGGTAGTTACCAGGCAGAAAATCCTCACCTTGCAGTTCATGGGGGATCTGGCCCAGCTGCATGTGGGATGAATATGTGTGTCATTATTTTTTAACCTGTGGTATTTATAAAGAGTCATTGGTCATAACAAAGTATCTCAAGAATCTTATGGTGAAAAAATAGCAAGAGTTCCTATCACTTTTTCTTTTTTTAAAGAGAGAGAGGGGTGGCAGTGATAAAGAGAAAAAGAGAGAATCAAATCAATTTTATTTAGTTTTTCACATGGCTTTCATTGCTCCGACACTTCGTTGTGTATGTGGTGCTGGGGTTGGAACCCTCGTCCTTGCACTTGCCAAGCCAAGCGGTGTAACCACTGAGAACTGCTCCAGCCCCAAGAATTCCTATCTTTTGATCATGTACGGCTCACGGAGAAGAGACTCTGGTGTTTCTGGTCTAATAAGCAAGTCTGTCTTATGAATACTCATATTGTACTACTGACAAAAATAACACAAAGTCACCTTGAGTTTGTAGCCATTGACATTTTCAGCGATGCATTTAAAGGCAGCTTGTCTGCATTATCTAAACATTTCGCATGAATGATGGCCTCATTACAGTCCTCAGGATGGGTGACTTAACGTAGGCAGGGAAACCGTATCATTCATGTTGTACTCTGTTGTGTTCATTAAGTTTTTATTTTAAACGAAAGCCTGGATTGCAATGATTTCTGGTTCCTGTTATTTTATAAACATGATACAGCTGGAGCAGTTTGTGACCTAACTTGTTCACAGTTACTGTCTGTGTAAAGAAATGATTCATTCATTTATTCATCGTGTGTGTGTGTGTTAAACTACTTCACTGTTCGGTGGCAATGAAAGTGAGTAAGGAGTGCTGGGAGGGAGGAGGTCAGGTTACCTTCTAAGGGCGAGGAATTCAGAAGAGAAGTGGGACCAGGAAGGGCTGAGGAGGAGGATCACTGGAGCTGACAGCTGGGGGCTGGATTCCACTTCTGTGGGAGACGATGGATGGAGCCCGAGGACAGCTGTTGAAGTGGCTGGGACGTAACTAGCGACACAGTATGTAGCTGACCAAGACTCTGCGGCTGAAGTACAGGTGCTGGGGGACTTCTGAGTTTCTGTAGTTAGGCGGACAGCAGGGAGTGTGGGGACAAAGTGACTGCGATCAATTTGGAGAAGTCATTGGAGTGAAAGTGATCTTGAAAATTGGGCTTTGGGTTCCTGTGTCGGGCACGGAGTTGGACATGGTGGCCTAGACTGCGTGAAGGGAAGGGTGGCTGGGATGTTGGTGAGGCATGGGCTTCAGGTGCCTCCTCTTTAGCACCTGGGGTGAAGGGAGGGTGGATGGAGGAATCAGGGTGCAAAATGCGGCGGGGCGGGGGTTTCCCTGCCAAAGCTCGGGCACCTTGGAACCTTGGAAACTCAGGGTCCCATTGCCACTCAATGAAATCTCTTTGAAACCTTTATTCCTTTAAGATCTTGAAAAAATAGGAAGTTCAGGTAATTTTTGTTGCGTCTCCTATGTGAGTGCGTGAAAACGAAGGCTCCCTTTGAAATTCAGCACACGCGGCATTCCTCATTTAAACAAATGATTCTTCTATTTCCCCCGAAATAGTTTTGTGAAGATGATTTTCCATGTGCCCCGTACATAGTAACAGTTGCAGTTGCCTTTGATCTTCTCCACCGTGGATTCGTTCATCTCGGGTGATATGCATAAATGACTTTGGGCCGTCTACTTGACTCTCGCAGTTGTTCATTTGTGGTAATTCATTTACGGTACTTTGATAAACCACATCAATATGGGTGTGTTTTGTAACATTAGAGGGCTCACTGGAGGCTTTCTGCATACTTAAAAATATATAAATACGTGTGTGTATACATTTGTATATAGAGGCCAGGGAGAAGTGGTGCAGATACCAAGCTCCTAGACTCAGCACTCTGAATTTGGCTTCTTATTTATGTTTTGTAAAGGTAAAGAAATACAGAATTGGTGAGCCTTAGATCTGGGGAGCAAGTTGGTCTAAGATTTCATGGCTGTCACGGAAGGGAAGGCTGGACATGATCTTGTTCCACGGGTATTAGTGAGCAGTCTTTGTTAATTTAATGAGAGCAAGATTGAGGATGATTTAAGATTTTATTTGGAGGGGGCTTGAATTATTTAGGTGGGATTCTATGCTACCCTCTGGTGGCTTAGAGTGAAGGCAGGAATTTACCTCTTCAGAGAGAGAGAGAAAGAGAGAGAGAGAGAGAGAGAAAGAGGGGAGGGAGGGGGGTGGTTCAGACAGGAGTGAGGGGACTAGGGAAAACAGTTCCAGGTTATTCTTTCTACGGTTGTTTCATGAGCATCTGCTGTGTGAAATTGGATACACGAGGGAAGAACAAGGGTAACGTGGAGATGACACCTGTTCACGGTTACCACTCTGGATATTCACACATTTAATCTTCACTGGAGCCCTTTCATATGACTGTCATCCCCACTTCACAGAGAGGGTAAGTTTGCCCGGGAGTGAAGTGATCATCATTAGACTTGGTTCCTAGCTTCCCTCTTCACTTTGGCTGTACATTATCTCCCAAGCTCCATGCGTGACCTTAAGAAGCTTACAGGCAGATCCACAAGGCAAGGCATGCTCAGGTGTAATATTTAAAGAACCAGAACCTAGATCCGGTGTGCTGTCAGAGGTCAAGGTCGGGGAAGGATTCCTGGGCCATGGTCTCCTGTTTCCGTGCCTGCCTGTCCATTGAGAGTCACAGAGAGGCTTTTGGATACAGGCTGTCTTTTGGAGTTTCTTCCATTTCTTTCAGTCTTCCTCACTCCCTGAGATTCTTACGCACTTTCAATAATTATTAATTGGAGAGAATGATGACAGCGATGTGCTTATCTGTTGCAGGGGATTGGCTTCAATTGGCTGCAGATGTTGCTTGGCTTCAGAGCCTCAGGTGGTGATGAACTTTTGACTTTATAAAGAGCTTCACTGGGTCGTTGCTCAGCTGGCAAGATTTGAGAGGCAGGGCCCATTTCTCCCTCGAGCGTGATAGTGGGTGGTGCTGAACACAAGCTCCAGAATAAAAGCAGCAGGAAAGGAGCTCATGCTGTGGTTGGGTGGCCCTGGGAATCCAGAGCGCCCATCCTCGCCTGTCTCTGCCTTCCCTGGACCGGAGAGTGACTCTTAGCCAATTCACGACCAGATCATGAGGAAGGAAGATCACTTTTCTCAGCCTGCTCAGGGAAGGCCAGATTGACTTTCTTATTTTTTGGTCTTCAGCAGCCTTTACAGACAGGCAGAATGGAAGAGGTTTTGAAATTTACTACTGTGCGCTGGCCTGGCAGCTCCAGTCGACATCGCGGCTGTAATCGTATGTGATGAATTTTTATTGACAGATTAGTAGGCTCCGACTCTGGCATACGACTAACGGGGAAGCTCCTCCCTAGAACAGTTGTGTCATCAGCTCCAGAGAACTAATTGGTTGGCAAGTCCCCTTTGGTAATTCCCTCTTTATTTTCTGATGAGTTCCTTAACAGTGATGGGCTTGTTGAGCAGAGCGTGGAGTTTACCGTGGGCTCCAGAAACGCCACCGTCAGCCTGGGGGATGTGCTTCTGGAATTTTGTTTAGCTTTCCCAAAGAAACACTGAAACCATTATATGGCCTGTTAATATTTCACTCAATGCTAGGTTAAACCCGGAGCAGTGTGCAGTTCTCCAAAAGAAATCATACGCAGGCCTCTTTCCAGAAGTGTACCCCTGTGAATTGGAAGATTATTAGAAAGGAACTTAATCTTTATAGAATGTTTAATGCTCTTTTAAAACTATGATTGAAAGTGGACTAGCTCGTCAGTAAGCTGGGGAAGGAGTGTGTTTTGGAAGAAAGCAGTTGGACTAAGTTTGGAGACTGAATTTTTCTGTACCCTGACTCGGGCTGCTCACTCTTAACCTTGCTGGGCCTCAGTTTCCCCTCTGCAGGACATAAGTAGATTGCAGGAGGAGATCTCTCAGGCTCCTTCTGCCTCTGACATTTTGCAGTTCCTGGAATAGATTTTTATTGTAATTCTTCCTCTCTGCTCCCCCAAGACCTTTGCTTCTGTCAAATATCATTTGCTCTTGTTTGACTTTGTGAGGTTTTGTAGTTAATTAGAATTTATATTTTAGCTCTTATGGTGTCATTATTTAGAGAGTAAGTCAAAAGTGGTGCCTAAAATCATTTATCACCCCATCTATATTAGTTTCATACCTAAATACTTCCTCTGCCTCTTACTGTTTCTGCGGCCGTGCCCCAAACAATAGCTATTTCTGGAGGCGGAATGCGTTGCAACTGGAAAGAATCTTTCAGCTAATTGTGGAATTACTATTTCTTTAATCAGGAGGCATGCAGGAGCCCATCTCTTCCATGCAGTGGTGTCAAGGGCCATGTTCTTTTAATTTGCAAGTAGCAATCCTTTTGATGTCATTTGGTTTTACCTGCACCTGCAGGTAAAATTTATCTCCAGGTAATGCCTTTTCTCTCTTGCGTCAGCTTGGCCAATTAGCATGTGCAGTGTTACCTGTCTTTTTGGTTAATTTATAAGCAGCTCTTACTGATGCCTCTTGATTCATTGTAATTATTAGCGGTGTCTTCAAGCAGCTTGCTAGTGCAAATAGAAGTGATGTTTGAGGACTGTTTGCCTTGTGTTGTTTAGTTGTCTGTTTTTTTAGTAGGTACAGAAAAGGGTGGAGGTAGTATTTATGGGGAGGAAACATGAGGGCTTAGAAACCAGGGAGACTGAGCCTTAAATTCCAGCTCTGGCTCCTCAGCTCTGTAGCCCAGTCATGTGATCCTGAGTTTCCTCATCTGTTAACTGAGGGCGATGACAGCTGTCTTACAGGATTGTTGGAATGATCAAATGCGCGCTCACCGTAGGTGTTACATAAGGTGGATCCTCAGTAACTATAAAAAGAATCACATACACCCTAAGGAAGGAGAAGCCGCTGTGTTCGAGAGCTGGGGGGAAACCAACAGCAACAAAACATGGATCACTGTAGGTGGCAGGAGCCTTTTAGAGTAGCTGGTCTGGGTGGTAGGGTTTGGATCTCAAATGTACCTCTGGAACCTGGGAAGGATCATGTTCACCCCACTTATTTGGGTACGACAGTCTCAGCAGGTCCACCCGCTCCCTGGAAAAAGGTGTTTGCCATCCCGTGATTGATTTATTCCCCAAATCTTATAACAACAAAGGGAAGCCAACCGAAACAAAAGTTCCTTCTCTTCCTCCACTCCAGTCCTTAAGTCCTGTTCACTCTACCCAGCAGTCCTCTAGTTCTTAACACTTTAAAAAGTATCTTTTCTTTTTTCAGTTTTCCTTCTTCCCGTTTGGCATAAACATCCTCATTTGCCACCTAGACTGAAACGGTGGCGTTAATGTATCATTCCATCAAGTGGCTGTCTTAGGATCCCACTGTTTTGGACATTTGGTTTACTTCCGTTTACTCCTCTAAAGGCTACCTTTGCACACTGCGGAATGTTCCCAAGTTAGAGGGGTTTGCTCTGAATTGCTTTCTGAAAGGCCTCTCCCAATTGACATCATTGCTAATGATTTGGAACTGTGTCTTGCTTCAACCTGATTAAGTGTAGGATTTATCATTTTTTTGGCTAATTTAATAGGCTCCTTGTTTTAAGATTTGCATTCCTTTGATCCCTCTCAGAGAACACTTGCATCTGTTTATTTACTAATTGTCCTTTTCACAATTAGCGAATGAGAGTCTTGAGGTTTTCTAATCTATGTGTATTGAGCTCTTTGTGTTCCAGATATTAATCTTTTTGTAAAGTCGTATTTGCTTCAGACGTTCTTCCGGCCCAGTTTTTATTTTTTCATTTTGTTGTATGCCAGTTCAGGTTTTTTGCGCGATGGAGCCCTCTTTTCTTCTGACTGCACCCTGGGCCAACCCAGAAGGAGTACGAGGACCACCGCCCTGGTTTTTCACCAGGTGGCCCAGCAGGGTGCTTTGCTGAGAGTAGCTCATATTCTTGCGCTCACTGTTCTTCTGGGAATCCTAGTGTCCTCTATTTCCAAGGGACCCCCTTTTCCTTCTCCTGCCACGTGCTCTTCACTCTTTGACCTATGCCCACCCTGTGCCAGTTTCCTGGCGGCCACGTCTCCTAGGCCCAGAGCTGGGGTTCTCCACCCTCCCTCACTGAGCCCTGCATTTCCCAGGGAGCCCAGGCCCAGGCCGGGGTTTGGAAGCTTGGGTGGCACTTGGAGAAGGTTGCAGAGATCAGACGGGAATGTCCACAGCTGCCCTGCAGAGGGAAGAGCTTCTCGGCTTTGGTTTTGAGAGGGCCCTGCTCCCCTGCTTTTCTTCCTGGTGCAGCTCATCCCTGGAAAGGGCCATTTGGCAGGTGGTTGGGAGCAGTTTCCTCGGTGTCACAGTTGGGGGAAGTCTGGTTTTAAGGGCTTAGCTTGGGCTGGTGGCTCAGCTGGGCCAGGGTGACTGGGGATGTACCTCTTACATGGCCTCTCTGCAGGTACTCTTGTTCTGGTCCAGCCCATTCTCTCTGAAGCCAGAGTGAACATTTCTGAATATTTAGAAATCTGTTTCCATCTCTATTCTGCCTAATCCCTCTGCTGGTTTTTCATAGCCCCTGTGAGGAAGCCCAGTCCCTAACCTGGCTGCCCTGGTTTTGGGGATTTTGCTTCTGTCTCCAGCCCTGTCACTTGCATTGGCCTGTATTTACTCCATCTTGGTCGCTGAGAATTTCCTCTGTGAAGTTCCCTAAGCCCTTGTGTCCCAGCTTTTAAACATGCTGTGTCCCTTTCCTTTCCCCAGCTTAGAGCCTGCCCCTCAGGGAGCCTGTGCTCTTGGTTATCTGTTGCCAGGTCCAGGCTCCCACAATCCCTATTCTCCCCCTTCTGTGACACTTCATGAACCCTTTTCTGAGCTCAGTGACAGGAGGGTCTCTTCTCTTTCACTTCGTTCTCGGCCTTTGGCTTAGAAAAACGCATTTCCCTCACCACGCGAAGTTCTGTGTTCCAGATTCAGTGGGAACCCATCTATTCATATCATCTACAACTGGGGTGACTGTGGCCTGGGACCACTGCAGGATCTAGTGGAGGAATAAGAAATAACATCTGCTTGTTGGAGTGGCCTTGAGCTTTGTGCACCATGACAGACGAAGACTTGGAAGCAGGCTGGGCTCAGGTTAAAGACAGACCCTCTGGTGAAGTCTCTGGAATGATGGCTCTGAGCAACACAGTGCTGGATCTGCTCCATTTTAAGCTTTACAGTACTACGCCCATAACCACAGAAACACTACTGTTATTGAAGTTCAGTACAGGAAGAGATGGCTTTGGTTTTGATTGTCTGAAACTATCTTTGTATTGAAGAAAATTCCTGTTGAATTTTGGTGACATGATGATCCTTAGAGGCACAGCTGTTGGGTTGGATGAGTGAATGAGTTTGAGGTTCTGAGTTCTAACATTTGTTCTGTGGCCTTGATCTGCCTCCTGCACTCCTGAAACCCCACTCTTCCACCCAGATATTTATCCCCAGGATGAATTTAGTCTGGAAGAATGGAGGGTTCTGAGCCAGGTTGCTGAGGTTAGGGTGCAGAACCCCAGATAAAAGGCAACCCTGTGAAATGGGTGGGGACCCTGAAACTCTGCTGTGCATGACCCTGCCCGTAAGAGATGGGAGAGATGGGGTGTGAGGGCGATCTGAGTCCTTTGGAGTAGTGGGCCAGGTGGCCACCCACTTCCTCTGTGTGGTGTGGGTTTGTCTGGCAGCTGTGCCGTTGGAGGACTCCTGTGGCAGGTAAAGGGGGTCCATTTATGGTGGCCAGTGTGAGGGATCAAAAGTCAGAGCCTGTCATGGGTTCCAACTGCTATGGAAATGAGGTCCTGGTCCCCTAATGGCTGCAGCGTTGCCTCGGGAAGTGCCCTATAGCCTTCTCTACCTTTCCTTGCTCTGGAAGCTTCTTGGTGGCAGGCAGAAAGGTCACCGTATGCCTTCCGTTTTGATTTCTCTTCCCCTTTCCCAGGCTCCATCTCCCTTCACCCCCACCTGGGGACTTGCAACGGAGTGTAGCGGGGGTGGGGTGGGGGGAATCCTTTCTATAAGGACACCGGAAAGAGTGTTTTCCCTGCTTGCTGCCTGCTGGTGTCAGACCTGATACTTTTTAGAAGATCAATTTGGTTTGACTCCATTTTTTTCTTTTCGAAGTGATTGTAGGTCCATAAAACAAATTTATCAGTTACCGTACTGACTTGAGCAAATATGGTCCGTTTATTTCTTACTTATTTAGTACCAGGGATTGACCCCAGGAGTGCTTAACCACTGAGTCACATCCCCAGCCCTTTTTAATTTTTATTTTGGGACAGGGTCTTTGCTAAGTTGCTTAGGGCCTCCCTGGGTTGCTGAGGCCGGCTTTGAACATGCGACCCTCCTTCCCTCGGCCTCCCAAGTTCCTGGGATTACAGGCGTGCACCACTGTACCTGGCAGTCCGTTCGTGGTTTTAAAATTCTGCTTCCCTAAAACCTGGCTTTCTTTTGAGTTTGAAGGACATAGGGTGATAACCTCTAAGCCCAAGTTTTGGTGTTTTATTTTGTCTTCCCCATTCTGTTTAAGCCTCTGTAACCCTTAGTACCTTTTTGTACTCTTTAGAAAGAATAAGTTGTATTTTTTTCCATCTCTGCATCATCCATGAACTGTGCTATTTTAACAGTCTGAATAAACATAAAAGAGGAAGACACATTTTTTTCCCTCCCAGAAAGCTGTAGACTATTTCAATCATTCTAGAGATTAGCATAGGTGCATGTAAGCAATAAGCAACACTAGAATAAAGAAAAATACGTTTGGATACGTGACCTTGAAATATGGGTCTCGCCAGTTGTTCAAGAGCCTCCCCAGACAAGACCCAGAGATCACAGTTCATGCTGTCCTCTTTGAACCCGGGAGGGAGGGTCATTAATCTATGGAAACAACAAACACTGGCTGTTTGCTATCCTGCTGTGCAGGGAACATTTGGTGACCTGACTAATCTCAAAGTTTCTTTCTCTAAGTGGTGCACTGAAGTCAACTCTTGGCCCTGAAGTCTCAGGAAATGATTTCCTTTAAAAAAAAA
>PVKS010008149.1:0-69660 GCA_004027875.1 Aplodontia rufa
AGTTTTTCACGTGGCTTTCATTGCTCTGACAGTTGTGTACGTGGGTGCTGGGGTTTGAACCCATGTGCTTGCGCATGCCAGGCGAGCATGATAACCGCCGAGCCACCGCTCCAGCCCCTTGTCAGGTTTTTTTGTTTGTTTGTTTGTTTGTTTTGGGTTTTTTGTTTATTTGAGAGAGAGAAAGAGAATCTATTTTGTATTTTTATTTGGTCTTTTTTTTCCTGATACTTATTTGTATTTGCAGTGCTGGGCTCGAACCTGGGTCCTTGTGCATGCCAGATTAGTGCTTTAACCGTTGAGCTACCGCTCTAGCCGTAATTACTTCCTCTTGATGAATAAGGATGGGTTCTCTCGTAGTTATTATAAAGCATTAAAACTTGTAGGGTATTTTTTCAAACTGCTCATCTGCAGGGGACAAGTTACACACACACACACACACATATTTTTTTTTTTATTTCATACGTGCCGGGCTAGGAGACAAGTTTCTATAAAATTGGAAAGTTGTAACCAGGCACGTTGACACATGCCTGTAATTCCAGTGACTTGGGAGGCTAAGGCAAGAGGACTGCATGTTCAAAGCCAACCTCTGCAACTAGTGAGGCCCTCAGCAACTTCATAAGACCCTGTCTCACAATAAAAATATAAAGAAAGGGCTAGGGATGTGGCTTGTGGTAAAGCACCCCTGGGTTCAATCCTCAGTACCTAAATAAATAAATAAAAAGTCTAAATAAATAAAAGGAAAAAAATGAAAAGTCTTACCAATAGGATTTTGATATTTCAGATATGTATCCTAGCATTTATGCTTCCCATATGTGTAATCTTTTTTGTTATTCATGTTTCTGTATGAATCTTGTATTCTAACACTCAAGAGACTGTTAACTGTACTTAATTTTCTTACTCCTCTGTATTGGCATTGAAGGTCTCCCTTTCTTCCTTTGGTACTTTATTTTGTTTAATGAAATACCAAATGCTAGAAGAAGGCTTTTGGGTTTTGTTCATTGCCCAGTGTCAAAACCTGTGTACAACATTGAGTTGTTTAGGTTTTCATTTTACAGGTTGACTGTCTAGGAATAGGATAATGGGGGATGAGAAGGTTTATCAAAGAGCAGATGACAAATTTATACTCATTAGATAGGTTTCATATTCTAGGTAAAAATGAAAGAAAAGGTCACGGGCTTCATTAAAGAAAATTTTTGGCAGTACTTGGGATTGGGATTAGACTTCTGTTTTGACTGTGGAATTTTCTGAATTTTTTTGAAAAAAACCTAAGTTCTTCTTTATGGGTGTGCCAAATCAGAGAGTATCCAGTTCTGGGACAGAACCAACCCTTTAGTAATAAATGTGTAGAATTGGAAAATATTTATTTATTTACTAAATTTTCCTTTAGGCATATTATTAAGAAATATGAATAATGATTTCTTTTTCCTCTACATTACTTTTGTCTTATAACATACCGTAATTAAAGAAGCAATGAAATAGAGTTTGAAAGCATTTTGATAGTAATCATGTCACTAAATAACTGAATGTGTCTATTGAAGATCGCCTGAGACATTGAAAAAACAGATGTGAAGAAATATTAATTAGTCCTTTTAAATGTGTGTTCCTGGCAGGTGCTCTTGGCAGCAGCAGTCTGCACAAAAGCAGGAAAGGCTATTGTTTCTCGACAGTTTGTGGAGATGACCCGAACTCGGATTGAAGGCTTATTAGCAGCTTTTCCAAAACTCATGAATACTGGAAAACAGCATACATTTGTTGAAACAGAGAGTGTAAGATATGTCTACCAGCCTATGGAAAAACTGTACATGGTACTAATCACTACCAAAAACAGCAACATATTAGAAGATTTGGAGACCCTAAGGCTCTTCTCAAGAGTGGTAAGAGTCCTTCTGTAACAATACTGGGTTCCACTTTTTTTGGTGGGGTTGGGTACTGGGGATTGAATCCAGGGGCACTTTATCACTAAGCTGTATACCCAGGCTTTTTATTTTTAATTTTGAGACAAGAGCTCTCTTAAGTTCCTTTGACTTTACTAAATTGCTGAGGCTAGCTTTGTGTTTGTTATTCTCCTGCCTCAGCCTCCCAAGTTGCTGGGATTACTTTGTGCCTGGGTTCCACTTTTTATTATTTTATAGTTGTTTCTGTGAAACTAGTTTTTCCTCCAAAGTACCTTATGCTTAATTTTTAGGTGCTACCTCTCTCATTTCTTTTTTCTTTTTTTCTTTTTTTTCTTTTTTCTTTTTTTCAGGGCTGAGGACCAAACTCGGGGCCTTGCGCATGCTAGGCAAGCGCTCTACCACTGAGCTAAATCCCCAATCCCTGCCTCTCTCATTTCAATAGCTTTTTGCTACAAATCCTTATTCACTCAGCAGACATTTATTGGTTCCTCTACTAGATTATAGGTATCCTGAAAGAAAATACAGGAATTCCTTCCTTCCTTCTTTGTGGTACTGGGATTGAACCCAGGGCTTCACGTGTATGAAACAAGCACTATACCATTGACCTACATCCCTCGCACCCCCTTTCCCCCTTTTGAAACAGAATCTCATTAAATTGCCCAGTAGCTGGTTTCAAGCTCCTCACAGTCACCCTTCCTCAGTCTTCCAAGAAGCTGGGATCACACATATGCATCACCACTCATGGCTGGTATCCTGATCCTTAAGTAGTTAATCTGTTTTTGTAGTCCTGAAACTTGTTTGGCCATGTATGTTAGATAAGACCTAATGATACAGACACACAAACACAAAGATTTTATGCCAGAGTCTTACTTAAAATAAAGACTAGAAGGAACTAATAAAGGTATTCAGGTTTGTTGAAATTTGTATACTTGAGGATAAGATTTGAAAACACAGCTGCTGATAAATACAAAATATTTCTTTTCCGTTGCTGTCCATGATTAGATTCCTGAGTATTGCCGAGCCTTAGAGGAGAATGAAATATCTGAGCACTGTTTTGATTTGATTTTTGCTTTTGATGAAATTGTTGCCCTGGGATACCGGGAAAATGTTAACCTGGCACAGATCAGAACTTTCACAGAAATGGATTCTCATGAGGAGAAAGTGTTCAGAGCAGTCAGAGAGGTAAGTGGGGTCTTCTTTAGGGCTGCTAGTTTGAATGTCTCTTTTAGCTTTCACTAATCTGATTTTCCTGGTTTTACCTGGTAATGTAGATTGTATTCAAACTTATGTCCACATATGTGTCTTTTCATAGACTCAAGAACGTGAAGCTAAGGCTGAGATGCGGCGTAAAGCAAAAGAATTACAACAGGCCCGAAGAGATGCAGAGAGACAAGGGAAAAAAGCACCAGGATTTGGGGGATTTGGTAGCTCTGCGGTATCTGGAGGCAGCACAGCTGCCATGATCACAGAAACAATCATTGAAACTGATAAACCAAAAGTGGCACCTGCACCAGCCAGGTATAAGCCTGTGTATTACCAGTCACTGTATCTATGTACATTTGGAGTGATGTCTTCTTTCTAGGCAACCTAGAAATGAATGAGGGACTTGATGCTGTAAGATGTGATATTAAATTTGCTTACATAAAGTACAAGGGTAAAGGAGATATCTGAATTCTTTTAGAAATCTTGCCATAACCTTATGTGGAGAAGGGAGGAGATATTTTAACTGTTTATGGAACGTGGAGGGAACGTGAGAGAGAAAGAGAGATCAATTTTATTTAGTTTTTCATGTAGCCCTTGTTGCTCCAACACTTCGTTGTGTACGTGGTGCTGAGGTTTGAACTTGCATGCTTGTGCATGCCAGGCAAATGCCATAACTGCTGAGCCACCATTCCAGCCCCAGAACATGGATTTTTAGTCTTAATATTCAAGGGGGACCTCTGAACTACTTAAAGCTACATGCAAAATTTTGTTTGTGCATTTTTATTTATCTGAATGGAAAGTACAAAGTTTTTATCAGCTCATATGTGATTATAGAAATACACCTTTATTCTGGGTATTTGAAACTCACATATTAATAATGACTGTCAGTTTGGTGATGTTCATATTAGACTAACATAGTTTAGTTTTCTACCACCACTAGGAAGCTTGGATTTTCCAAGCTTTGAGGTCTTCACATTCTTCTTAAAGAACAACTTAAGGGAAAGCTTCTTTGATATGGGTCATTAATTAATATTTGGGGCTGTGTGTGTGTGTGGGTTTTCTTATTTTGTATTCTTCTACCTAGGCCTTCAGGCCCCAGCAAGGCTTTGAAACTTGGAGCCAAAGGAAAGGAAGTAGATAATTTTGTGGATAAATTGAAATCTGAAGGTGAAACTATCATGTCCTCTAATATGGGCAAACGTACCTCTGAAGCAACCAAAGTGCATGCTCCACCTATTAATATGGAGAGGTAAATATTAATTTTTTCAGTAAGTTCAGACATAAATTTTTAAAAAGTCATCTTTCATTGTGCTATAAATTCTTTTTTTGGCTGGTGTGCAGGGGTACTGGGGATTGATCCTAGTGCCTCATACATGTTAAGCAAGTGTTAACTCATACCCTCAATCCCATATTCTTATGCCTTTTAATTTTTCCTGACTTGAAAGATGTATATAGAACATATTCTTGATGTCAGCTTGCCTTTTGTGGGGTAAATTAAACAAAAATGATCTGTCTTCATGTCTAGTGTGTAGCTTGTCTCTTAAAGTGAACTTGAATCGGGGTTGAGGATGTAGCTCAGTGGCAGTGCGCTTGCCTAGCATGCGCAAGGCCCTGAGTTCAGTCCTCAGCCCTGGAAAAAAAAAATGAACTTGAATCAGCTGGGCATGGTGGTACATACAAGTAATCACAGAAACTCAAGAGGCTGAGATAGGAGGATCACAAGTTTGAGGCCAGCTCCAGCATCTTGGTAAGACACTGTCTCAAAATAAAAAATTAAAAAGAATTGGAGATGTAGCTCAGTAATAAAGTTATCCTGAGTTGAGTTACCAGTGCCAAAAATGTTTTAAAAAATGGACTTTCGGGGCTTAGAGCTACAATGACTCCACACTGTACTTTGGCATGTTTTTCTAATTAAACTCTTAAGAGAAATCATTCTTTAATTCAAAATTTGTAAGTATCTTTAACAGCAAATTAACATATTTTGCCTTTTTAAGTATTTGAACACAGTATGGAATATTTTGGTTTGTCTTTTATCTCAGAGTTGAGCTGGTAGTTTGTAACATTTTCAGGTGGTGGTTAATCAAGTTCACAGTTTCATGAATCAGATTTCTACTCTTGAGCACAGACCTTCTACTGTTGCTGGTGGTATTGAGGTCAAGTGAAAGATGAGTCTAGGAGGGTACTTGAATTAGGTGTACATAAAACTATTTACTCTTCAGGTGTCCTATTCTGTATGAAGTTGAATATTTAGATCCAGATAATTTTTTTTAAGAGGGGGGGAGAGAGAATCAATTTTATTTTTCCATCTGGACTTTGTTTCTCCAACGTTTAGTTGTACATGTGGTGCTGGGGTTTGAACCCAGGCCCTCGTGCTTGCCAGGAAAGCATTCCAACCTCTGAGCCACCACTCCAGTGCCCTATATAATTCTCTTGACGCACTAAAATTACCTGTGCTGTTCCTGTTGCCTGCTTTGCCAACCTGAGACAGGCAGCACACCTTTACAGATTGGAGATGATCACGTATTACAGAGAGCTTGAGGCTCTTCCTGATCATGAAGAACCTCTTAAGTGCAGAGAAACTTTTGTGAAGGTAAAATGGGACCCTGTATTATCTTAAGGCATAGTCTTTTGTGTTCTTCAGCCTGAAACCTTTGTTTTGAGGAAGACATAAGAGATTTAAGTAGAGAACAAATATTCTTTATAACCTCCACAGTTCAACCAGCTAAAAATAGTTTTATTACAGAATTTGGGTAGATTATACTTCATAATTGCCCATAGCAACAGCACTTTTTAATTTTACTTATTTTGTTATTAAGTTATGTATTGCTATAGCACAGAATTCAAAATGTTAAAAGGTGTTACTGTAGAAAGTCTTCCTCCCACCTAGAATTGCAAGTTTCTCATTGTGGAAGCAATTGATGTTAGCTAACTTTTGTGTATCTTTCTAAAGAGGCAGTCTACAACGTATAGAAGAATAAATATGTTTATATATCTTTTTTTGTTCCTTTGTTTTTGTGGTACTAGGGGTTGAACCCCAGGGGCATTCAACCACTGAGCCACATCCCCAGCCTTTTTTATTTTATTTTGAGATAGTCTTGCTAAGTTGCCCAGGCTGTCCTCAAATTTATGATCCTCCTGCCTCACCCTCCTGAATAGTCTGCACCACCATGCTTGTCTTTTTTTTTCTTTTTAATACAAAGCAGCATTCTAGATGCATTCTCCAATTGCTGTTTTTTATTTAATTATTTTACAGATAATAATTTCCTTATTTGAGGAATTATTACTTCTGTTATTGATGCTGGAGCACCCACAGTTGCTCTACCTCAAAACTATATCCCCAGCCCTTTTTAGCTTTTGTTTTAAGACATGGTTTCCCTTTGTTGCCAAAGTTGCCCTGGAACTTGCAATCTTCCTGCCACAGCCTCCCAAGTAGTTGGGATTACAGGCATGCCACTACCATGCACTGCTAATTTTTTAATTTCTTAAAGTTTTTCAAACTTTATCAAGTAAAAAGATTTTTCAGTTTCTTTTTTTCCCCCTCATAGCTATCTAATACTCATTTGTGTGCATATACCTTTATGTATTTAAACAGCACTCCACATTTAATAGTTTAAATAGGCATTTAAACTATTACAAATAATTCTCTCTTTTTTTTTAACCTGATTTTTTTTTTTTTAAGAGAGAGTGAGAGAGAAAGAGAATCAAGAGAAAGAGAATCAATTTTATTTAGTTTTTCATCTGGCCTTTGTTTCTCTGAGTTGTATCTGGTGTTGGGATTTGAACCCACGTCCTCTAGCTTGCCAGGCAAGTACTCCAACCACTGAGCCACCACTCCAGTCCCACAAATGATTCTTTTTGTTGTTGTTTTATTTTGTGGTACTGGGCTCTCTGTCTTTGAACTGTGTCTACAGCCTTTTTATTTTTTATTTTGAGACAAGTTTTCACTAAGTTGCCCAGGCCGGCTTCAAACCTGAAAACTTTCTATCTCATCCTCCAGAGTCGTTGGGGTTACAGGTGTGTACTGTCACACCCAGTCTACAAACAATTCTTCAGTGAATAATTTAGTGCATTGTTTTGAACAGATGAAGATTTATTTTTAGGATAAATTCTAGAGAGAAATTGCTGAGTCAAAGAGAATAATTTTGATAAAGCAGTAGCACCTTAAAAGTTGTGGATGGCTAATTAAACCCTGGAGAAAGAGAGTTTTTGTTTTTACCTTTCTGAATAAATTAACTTTTTTCTTTATAGTGTACATATGAAGATTGAAGAAAAGATCACTCTAACCTGTGGACGGGATGGAGGATTACAGAATATGGAATTACATGGCATGATCATGCTTAGGATCTCAGATGACAAATTTGGCCGTATTCGTCTTCATGTGGAAAATGAAGATAAGAAAGGGGTGCAGCTGCAGGTATGTATTTAGATTATATATAGTGGTTCCTTTGACAGCAGCAGCATTAGAATGACTTTTTAATATTCAAGTTGAAGGAAAGATCATTTTGAAATTTAGCAGTTCACTTCATACCACTAACAACAGAGGCAAAGAGATGTTTAACTATAAGGAAAAAGGTAAAATTCATTCAGGTTTTTTTCTTGAAATGCAGTTTTTTGTTTGTTTAACAGCTGGACATGGTGGCATGTACTTATAATCCCATTGAGTCCAGAGGCTGAGACAAGAGGATCACAAGTTCAAGGCCAGTTTGGCCAACTTAGACCCTACATCAAAATAAAATAGAAAGGTCTGGGGATGTGATTTCAAGTCCCAGTTTAAAAAAAAAAAAAAAAAACTTCATGAGGAAGTATTTTATTAAAACAGGTGTGACACTAAATTTAGTCATTTTATCCTTTGTGAACTTCCAGTGTTTGTTTTGTTAGCTGAATGTGAGTATCTAGTAGCTAATGGTTTATTGGAAAAGTGTGTAAAATCCTTAAAAAATAAGTATGTGTGTTCCAAGTATTAAATGTATTTGAGCCCTTTTTATCTTAATTATGGTGATTCTTGTCACATCTTATTTAAGTTGTTGATC
Source organism: Aplodontia rufa (assembly GCA_004027875.1). NCBI lineage: Eukaryota > Metazoa > Chordata > Mammalia > Rodentia > Aplodontiidae > Aplodontia > Aplodontia rufa. Next base: position 8,129 of record PVKS010008149.1, read on the forward strand.
TTATACCTTGTCCAAAAATAAAACCTTTTCAGGGAAAATTATATTTTTGTCTATTTCCCCCCATACTCAGCTGAGTTGTCTTTTGGAAGTAGTGCTTTTGTAATTTGACAACAACTTTGCTGGCTATTAAAGTATATGTAGATTACTGTCCATCAGTGACTTTTTTCTTTTTTTTTTTCCTCCTATGATTTCTTGTTAGAAGATTGAACAAAAAAAAAAAAAAAATTGGTTGTTTTGTTTTGTTTTGTTTTTTTGACACCAGGGATTGAACCCAGCAGTGCTTAACCGCAGAGCCACCGCTCCAGCCCCTTTTATGTTTTATTTTGAGACAAGTTTTTGCTAAGGCTGGCTTTGAACTTTTGATCCTCCTGTCTCAGCCTCCCAAGTCACTGGGATTACAGGCATTGGCCACTGTGCCTGGCTCAGAATATTAGACAGTCATAGTGGCCTGAGTTTGAATAACTTTGAGTTTTCTAGGTAAAATTGCAGCTAGATTCTACACAGAGCTTTTTCTTCTCTTATCTGTTTTATTAAAGGCCAAGACTGCTATCTGACCCTGGCAGCTGACCATCATCTGACCCCAGTCATTGTGCTAGGAATCGAACCTAGGTCCTTGTGTACTTGTGTTGCTAGGCAAGTGCTCTACCACTGAATTACACCCCTAGCCCTTGATTTAGTCTTCTGCATGAAGCCACTCCCTGTGAAGTATTTTCAACTTTAATTTTTTTCAACTTTTACGTTATAAATTTTTTTTTTTAAAGAGAGGTACAGTGAGAGAGAAAGAATCGATTTTATTTAGTTTTTCACATGGCCTTTTGTTGCTGTGACACTTCATTGTGTACGTGGTGCTGGGTTTGAACCCGCATCCTCACGCATGCCAGGTGAGCACTGCAACTATTGAGCCCTATAAATTTTCTTAATGGTTTTTAGCATGAAATTCTTTCTTTTAATTGCTTCAATTTATTTATTTTAGAGAGAGGGGCAGTGAGAGAGAGGATTTTATTTAGTTCTCCGTGTGGCTTTCGTTGCTCCAACACTTAGTAATTGTGTACATGGTGCTGGGGTTTGAACCCATGTCCTTGAGCATGCCAGGCAAATGCATAACCGCTGAGCTACTGCTCCAGCCCTAATTGCTGCTTTTTAAATCTCTTAAATCTTAAGTCTTTGAAGAAGGAAAATCTTTCAAAATTGAAAAGAATTGGAATTTATTAGATACCTTTTCTTAGAGGCGGGGCATGCTGGGGATTGAACCCAGAGGCACTTTGCCGCTGAGATATATCTCCAGTCCTTTTGTTTCTTATTTTGAGGCACAGTCTAAGTTTTAGGGTCTCGCCAAGTTTCTGAGGCTGGCCTCAAACTTGTAATCCCCCTGCCTCAACCTCCTGAGCCCCTGGGATTAGGTGTGTGCCACCATGCTCAGTTTATACACTTCACTTAGAGGTTTAGATTATGGGCTGTGTTAGGCCCAGAGGGAGTTTATTTCCTATCTTACCATTTCTGAACCTCAGTTTTCCTCCCTGTCTTATTTCAGACACATCCAAATGTGGATAAAAAACTTTTCACTACAGAGTCTCTAATTGGCTTAAAGAATCCAGAGAAGTCATTTCCAGTCAATAGTGATGTAGGGGTACTAAAGTGGAGACTACAGACCACAGAAGAATCTTGTATTCCACTGACAAGTAAGTGCCTCTGACCATTTCCTTGAAGAACTTGAAGTACCCTGGCCTGTATACTTTTTTCTTTTTTCTAAAATAATCTTAACAAGAGCTCACAATGTGATTTTTTTTTTTCTTAGAAAGAGAGAATCAATTTTATTTAGTTATCATGTGGCTTTTTTTGCTCTGACTTCATTGTGTACGTGGTGCTGGAGTATCAGGCAAGCACCATGACCACTGAGTCACCACTCCAGCTCCTGCCCTATACGCTTTTATTTTTCCTTGCCAAAACAAAGTTCTTTTGGACAAAATGATCTTTCAAAATTGTGTTTCATATATTCTTATCATTTGCTTTAAATTTATTTTGAAGTACTATATATGGAAGTCAGAAGCATTCTACCATTGAGCTAGATTAGATTCCTAGCTCTTTTTATTATTTTTCCCCATTTTGAGACAGGGTCTCACTGTTTCCCATGCTAGCCTTGAACTTGAGATCCTATTCCTTCAGGCCCCTGGGTAGCTGGGATTATAGGCATGTGCCATAGTAACTGGCTTCACTTAAATTTTTCATGGCTTTAATTTTGAACCTTTTTTGGGGGGAAGGTACTGGGGAATAAACCCAAGGCTGCTTAACCACTGTGTGACATTCACAGCTTGGTTTTTATTGTTTGTTTTTTGAAAGAATGAGAGAATGAGGGAGAGAAAGAGAATCAATTTTATTTATTTTTCCATCTGGCCTTTGTTTCTCCAAAATTTAGTTGTGTATGTGGTGCTGGGGTTTGAACCCAGGTCCTCACGCATGCCAGGCAAGGACTCCAGCCGCCGAAGCACTCCAACTGCCGAAGCACCACTCCAGCCCATGTTGTTTTTGAGACACGGTTTTGCTAAGTTGCTGAGGCTGGCTTTGAACTTGAGGTCCTCCTGCCTCAGCCTCCTAAACTGCTGGGATTATAGGTGTGTGCTGTCCCCAGCTAGAACCTTTTTTTTTTTTTTAAGAGCGAGAAAGAGCTAATTTTTAAATTTTTTCATCTGGTTTTTGTTTTTCATCTACTTAGTTCTGTATGTGGTACTGGGGATCCATCCCAGGTCCTTGCGCATGCCAGGCAAGCACTCTACTGCTGAGCCACCTCTCCAGCCCTGGAACCATTATTTTCAATATAGTTTATATTAGGATGTTTTAGGCTTACAGATGTTAGTCAGCTTGGATTTGCCATCTTCACTATTATCCACTCTTTTTATTTGATTTTAGCCAAAATGCCGAGAAGCAGTTTCACTTTTTTTCTCATGTTCTAGTATGACTGGTTTGCTTTTCTTCTTAGTTAATTGCTGGCCCTCGGAGAGTGGAAATGGCTGTGATGTCAACATAGAATATGAGCTACAAGAAGATAATTTAGAACTGAATGACGTAGTTATCACCATCCCACTCCCGTAAGTGATGTCCCCCACATAATCATGTTCCCTATGTTGGCTTATTGAACTGTTCCTTGTTGCCCATCCATTCTATTTTTTAAAAAGACCAGGTGTAAAAGGAGACACAAAAGGTTACCTACTATATGGTTCTACCTGTAAGATGTTTTGGAAGAGGTTATTCTTAGAACAAGATCAGGAGGTAGAGGGGACAGTGTTTGGCTACAAAGGGACAGAAGGAAATTTCCAATTTCAGGTACTGGTGGAAATGTTCTATGATGTTCTGTGACTTTTTTTTTTTTTGTATCAGGGTCGCTTTGTCCCTCAGCCACATCCCCCATCCCTTTTTTATATTTTTATTTTGAGATAGGGTCTTACTAAGTTGCTCAGGGCCTTGCTGTGTTGCTGAGGCTGGCTTTGAACTTGGGATCCTCCTGCCTCAGGCTCCCAGAGTTGCATTCACCACCATGGCCAGCTCTGACTTGGTTTTGATGTTATTTACAATACTGCATACGTTTGTCAAAATACATTGAGTGTATACACACTTTACTTTCAGATGAAACCAATCCAAACAAGCTAATTGTACTTCTAGAGCTAGGTGTTAGTTCTCAATTTTTTCATGTAGTAATAAAGATTTCCAGAAGGAGTCCCCTTTCAGTCACACTTCTATTTTGTTTTGCAAGTTTCAGGGAAATTGAGTCTGTCGAACTGAATTTTTTTTTAATAAGAGACAGAAAGATAATCTATTTTTATTTCTTTTTTCATCTGGTTTTTGTGTTTCCAACACTTAGTTGTGTATGTGGTGCTAGAGTTCAAACCTAGGTCCTCACCCATGCCAGGCAAGTGCGATACCACTGGGCCACTGCTCCAGCCCTTTCACTTGCTTTCTCTTTTTTTAATTTAATTTTTCATCTGGTTTTCATTGCTTTAACATTTAGTTGTATATGTGGTACTGGGGTTCTAACCTAGGTCCTCACATATGCCAGGCATGTGCAGTACCACTGAGCCACTGCTCCAGCCCTCATTTATTTACTTTCTTAACCCTTGGTAAAGATGAGAGTGTACAGTGGAATTATTGATTTTGCTGAAACAAGATATCTACTTTAGTTTCAGTAAATTTTCTAATAGTTTTATTAACTATAATTGACATACAATGAACTACACATAATTAAATTGTGCATTGTGGTAAATTTTGACACATGTACCTTGGAAACCATCAACACAGACAAGGAAATGAAAATGTCTGTTACCCCTCAAAATTTAATTCCAGTATTTTTTGCTTTGCACTTACATGGCCTGCTCTCTAGGACCATCAGGAAATACTCTCTACCTTGAGTTTTTTTCCTCACTAACATTATCAGTGAGTTGTACATTTGTACTTTACCACTGAATATTAGCTTTACTCCTCTACCCTGAATGAGTACAGGGTTTGATTATGGAAAACAGTATATATTCTTAGAAGAGCTTTACTATTATATTGCTCAGCTATTGTTGTAGAGAAAAATGGTACTAACTTCACTCATATTTTTGTTCCTTTTTTGATAATTCAGGCCTTTACATTATCAAGTCTGGTTGAAGTCATTTCCATTTTCTTTTTATTTTTATTTTAAGAGAATCAATTTTATTTATTGTTTCGTCTGGCCTTTGTTCCTCTGACACTTAGTTGTATATGTGGTGCTGGGGTTTGAACCCAGGTCCTCACACATGTAAGGCAAGCACCGTAACCTCTGAGCCACTGCTCCAGCCCTCTTTTTTCCATTTTTAAAGATAGACTTTATTACCAGTTCCCCTTTAATAGGGTAACCATCTTATTTACAGCTTAGTTATTCATGTGGAACAATAGATGGTTGCCTTGAACCATTGTAGGGTTTGGGCATTGGTTACAAGTGGGGTTTTGTTTGTCAAGATTTATTTTACTGGACTATTTTTAGGATGCCACAGTTTTTAGGCCTCTCTACCCTATAATTGTGGTTATGGTGGCTTCCTGTGCCTTAGACAATTTTGTCCTGGTCATGGAAGAGACCCTTAGAAGCATTTTACTCCATTGTCTATAACTGATCAAGTTAGAAGCAATCAGAATTGGAGTAGGGATACAAAAGAGGAATATAAAAGAAGTAGGACTAAAATTGATAGAGTTAATAAATGTCTTAGGCAACCCTTAAAGCTTTCTTTGTCTCCCATATTTACCCTGTCCCCAATATAAGCATTGAGTGTCACTAGTGAATTAAAAGATGGTAAATTTAGAATGTGTAGGAGTTGGTGACACTGCCTGTCAGCTATGTGTGGGGGTACAAAGTACATCCTAACTAGCCCTGATTCTCTTGTGAAATAAAGACAACTATATATCTCTTCCTTCCATCATGTTTTAACTTTGTCTTGGGATAGTTGTGCTTCCATTTATCAAATAAGGGTTGTTACTGGATTATAAATCAAATAAACCCATTGGTGTCATCTTCAGTTTTGAAACATTCTAAATTTTCTGAAAACAAGTTCTGTCACAGGCTTAAATTCAACTCCATTGCTGGTGTTAAAGTACCCCCTACACACACACACACGCACGCACTGTTATCAACCTGCTTTACTCTCCATTGCTACCTATAAAGTGAGTTGAATTGTGTAAAAATTATAACATATCATTGGTGTATCATTTTTGGAAACATAACCCTGTTTCACTCATTTGCAGTTCCAGTCCCCTGCTAGCTCCCGTGTCGTTGTTGTATATATCTGTATCTACAAAGAGAACTGAGCAAGATCCTTAACTTAGCCAGGGTGCTAAGTTATTATTACTAACTTTTTTTCCCCAAGGCTGCGTAAAAATGCAGTCCTCGAAAATTTGAAGCTGAAATTGAAAAGCGTAATTAAATTTGGGGTTGGTTTTTCCTTGGAGTTCTTCAACCTGTGGACACCTAACTTCACCAAAATTTTCTCATGACAGATCGGGTGTCGGTGCACCAGTTATTGGTGAGATTGATGGGGAGTATCGGCATGACAGTCGACGAAATACCTTGGAGTGGTGCCTGCCAGTGATTGATGCCAAAAATAAGAGCGGCAGCCTGGAGTTTAGCATTGCTGGGCAGCCCAATGACTTCTTCCCTGTTCAAGTTTCTTTCATCTCCAAAAAAAATTACTGTAACATACAGGTACTCATTTGAATAAAGTGCATGTAAGAGAAGGAAAGTGGGATAAATAGCTTTTGGGTAGCATGGGTTCATGTCAGAGCAAAAATCAGAAAAGCTAATGTCCCCTAAAGGTTCCATTTCTAACTAATTAGTGATGGTCAAATTTCTCACCTGCTTCACCTCAGTTTTCCTATGTAGATCAGACAAAGTAAAAAAAAATTTTTTTGAGTACGGAATGAGCATAAAAGTACTTGTGTATACTTAGTTGTTTGTTAAACCTCATATATTTTAAAATCATTTGTCAAAACACTTAGTGCATGATTTTGTAATGCCATGTTCTCAGTTCTACCCAAGAAATGAAAGAACATTTTCTATTTAGAAGGCAAAATTAATGCAAAAAAGAATGGGGATATGGCTCAGTGGTAGAGCACTTGCCTATGCATGCATGAAGCCCTGGATTTGATCCATAGTGCCACCAAAAAGAAAAAAGAAAGAAAAATGGTTCTGATACAGATAGAAATAATTTGGGGAGTGGTGCCGCGCGCGGCCCCCCCCCCCCCTCGGTGCTAGGCAGCAAATCCAGGACTTTGTGTATGCTAGGCAAGTGCTCTACCACTGAACCAGATCTCTAGCCCTGGACTTTTTATTAGTGCATATTATATAGAATAGTGAGTTTCATTGTGTCATATTTGTACATGCCAACTTTTGAATTATGTATGGCATAGCTCTCAATTACTGCAAATAATCATGAGCCATTTCTGTTGCAAACTTTGTCCTTTAGGTAGACAAAGCAATGGAAATGTGTAAACTGATCCTTTAGCATTATTTTAAATTCACCTCTAGTATTTGGAATTGCATTAATAGGACACAGTTTTGTGTGTCTTCTCATCTGTTCGACTTCCTTGTTACTCAGCACTATCTTATCTTCCCACATGGTCTCTGACTACCTGGTAAGTGCTTGGGAAGTTACAGCTTCCTCTGTTGATTCCAAAGAGCAGAACTTTCTCAGTTAGTGGTATAAACCCATCAGTATTGGGAGATACTTTTTTATTTTTATTTTTTTTTTATTTTTTTTTAGAAAGAGGAACAGTGAGAGAGAGAGAAAGAGAGAAAAAACTTTATTTAGTTTTTCACATGGCCTTCATTGTTCCAACACTTAGTTGTGTATGTGGTGCTGGGGTTTGAACCTGGGTCCTCGTGATTGCCAGGCAACCACCAAAACCACTGAGCCACCGCTCCAGCCCCGGGAGATACTTTTTTAAACCCAAGATAAGAACCTTTCTTTTTCTGGATGGGACCAATGATTAGGACAAGATTATTGCTGTCTTAGAACCTCATTAGAAAATGTTAAATCAGTGGTTCATGTATTGTGTTGATGTTATTGCAGGTATCATTGTTACAAGTAATCAAACTCAAATTTATTTATTTATTTTTTAAGAGGGAAAGAGAGAGAATTAATTTTATTTATTTTTTCTCCTGGCCTTTGTTCCTCTGACACTTAGTTGTATGTGTGGTGCTGGGGTTTGAACCCAGCTCCTCACACATTCCAGGCAAGCACTCCAACCACTGAGCCACCACTTCAGCCCCCTCAAATTTATTATTATTAGAAAAAAGAAAAAGAAGATCTCATTGAAAGGACCCAGCCATGCTTTAGAATATCTATATCATGGAACAGCTTAGTGGGTCATTGAATGCAGGAGACTTTTAGAATAGATCAGATGAGCAATGTTGAAGCATTAAAACATTGCATTTTGGGTCAACATGTAGATTGATCACCCTGATAAAATGTCTATGAATTTCATAGGTTCTCTCGAGTAGGACTGGACTGTGGCCACTCTTTCTGGAGCTTTCTTTTGCTATTAATTCTGTTCTGCATCTCATGACACTAGTTTTCCTTTCTCTTTGTAGTTAGCAGATGAGTCATGTTGATGTAGAAGGGTTATGCAGTGAGTTTTTCTTTTCTTTTTTCTTTTTTTCTTTTTTAAAGAGGGTGAGAAAGAAAATCAGTTTTATTTATTTGTTCATCTGATTTTGGTTTCTCAAATACTCAGTTGTATACGTGGTGCTGGGGTTCGAACCTGGGTCCTCGCACGTGCCAGGCAAGTGCTGTGCTGCTGAGCCACTGCTTTAGCCCTGCAGTGAGCATTTCTAAACTACTTTTTATACTGTTTTTATGGAATTTGGTCTGTTCTGTAATGAGGATTTAATCAGTTTCTTTGAGATTAGACTCAGCATCCTTTTGCCTTACAATACTCTGTTTATTTTCCTAGGTTACCAAAGTGACCCAAGTAGATGGAAACAGCCCCGTCAGGTTTTCTACAGAGACAACTTTCCTAGTGGATAAGTATGAAATCCTGTAATACTAAGAAGGAAGAAACAGAAAGGAAAATTTTCAAATTGATAAAAGAAGAAGCCGAAAGTGGCTGAAGAATTTTTCCAAATTTACAAGCCATTGGAGACCCTCTTTTCTGATACAGTGCACGTTCTCTACGCGCAAGGACTCTAAACTCACCCCCAGCGTTTCAGTGTCATAGAGACGTTCTTTGACAAAGAAATGACACAAACATAAGGGAAAGGTTGCTGATTTCTTTGGCAGATTTTACTGGCCAGCAGGAAAGCAAGCTCTCCAGAGAATTCCCCCTGAAAACACTTCCTCTGCCTTTGCCTAAGTTGCTCCTTTATTTTAACCCCTAAATATAGTTATATTTCATACTTCGTTTTAAAAATTTTCTCTGCCGAAGATTTTAATCTTTCATACTCCTTTCTTTTATCGTACGGTTTTTCTTTTTTTCTTTCTGTACATTCAGCCAAGCGCTGAGATCATCTGTACATAGGCATTGTATATGGCAGTCCTGGAGCAAAAGTTTATCTAACCCATTCTTGATTTTTGGACAGTACAGGTGAACTGGTTAAAGGGTATGGAGTCTCTAAGTTAAAAGATAAGGTTGTCTTTTGTCCTTTTCCCATGTCCATCCATTCCTCCATTATTTGCCAAGTTGTTTTCCTTTTAAGGCCTGTCCTTCTATTTTGGAAGATACTATGAGTCCTACTTGTGTCAATATTAATGATAGCTGAGAAGCAGCTCAACCCCTTCTCCAGAATGGTTATGTTCAGTTAGGAATTTCACATCCATACGTAATCATGTCTGCTGCTAGTGCAACCCAAGCTTCCAGTTCTCTACATTTTGGTTACTTGAATCCATTCACATTCCTCAAGTTCACCACCTCTCTCTTCCTGCCTGCTCTTTCTTTCATTAGTCCTCTCCTTTCTAGTGGAAAAGAGGTTATAATTTTAGAGGCTGTAGGTTCAGTGAGTCTTGGTGTCAGTCCAGTTAGTCCGGAACTATCAAGGAAACTCCATCTCCACCACTGCAGTTTTAGCATTCCTACAGACAGTTGAATATATTGGTTGGGTAGAGATTACTCATACCGTTATTTCCTTGTAGCCAACCCAGCATTTTCCACTAGCCTGTCTGTTCCTTTCTCTGAATCCTTTTCCTCCCTCTAAACCTTTTGAGTGTCATCATGTAATGATCGTTTCTCAGCTACATTTCATTCATTACTTTTTCAATGGAGAACAGCATCAGCCAGCCCAGCTTTGACCTTTAACCCAGTATTACTCTTGATAGGGCAGGTGTTGAGTAGCTGCAAGGCTGCAGGCCCTGGCAGTGGAAAGAGATAGGTGATCATAAATGACCTCCATACTCTGTAGCATTTGGAGAGCACTGCTCCTTCTGCACATCCCACCCTCCCTGCAAAACGTACTGTACTTGAAGCAAAGCAGTCACAAATGGCCATGGCTGGAATTGCTTGCCAAAGAAATTTCTGGCCTTTCCCTTTTCCCCTAACTGCATCAGGGAAGAATCCTTATCTCTAGCTTGGTTTCCACATGAGGTTTTTCTGAGGAAGGGGCCTGGGACAAGAAGTCTGTCATGTAGTTGAATAGGCAAGAAATCTTATTAATCCAGTTTTGTTTGAGAGTTGCTTGTCTATATGATTTTTAAAGTCAAGTTTAATTTCACAAATTTTTTTTTAAATTACTTTTTGGGTAATATTTAAATGAGAGACATTTTGTAACCCTGTAAAATACATAGGGAATATAACATTCCAGTGTACACAACAAAAGCAAATTCTTTAATCAAATAAAGAGTATTATAAAATGAGATGTTTACTGGACTCTTGACTCACACTTTGGTGTCTGCTTGTTGATTCAGGATGCTGTAATAGGATCTAAGATTAAAAATTAATGGTATGTTTTTTTAAGAGAAAATAATCTCTATCCAAGAGTATTAATTGCCTTTTCCTCCATTTTATAGGTATTGTTCCACCTCACATACTTTCTACATTTGAGTATGTATAAACACAAATATTCCTAACAACATAGCTTTTGAATTTGAGGCTAATCATGGCCTTTTGGGATATTGAAGTCTTAGCTTTTTTTTTTTTTCTTTAGAAGGACTGAGAGAATCTTATGTAGTTCTCCATGTGGCTTTTGTTGCTCCAGCACTTCATTGTGTATATGGTTCTGGGGTTCAAACCCCTGTCCTCCTGCATACCAGCCAAGTACGGTAACTGCTCAGCCACTGCTCCAGCCCCTGAAGTCTTAATTTTGTCAGTCATTTGTACAGTCAGAAATATGAAGTAGCATCTTAAAGAATAATGGTATACAATATCTTGGAGCCTTCTCCCTGTTAGACAGTGGTAAGATATGAACCAGGAGCTTGGCATAATAGGACACCCTGTAATCCCAACTACTTTGGAAGCTGAGGCAGGAGGATCACAAGTTCTAGGCCAACCTGGGCAATGTAGCAAAACCCTGTCTCCAAAAAAGGCTGGGAGAGCTGGAGCGGTGGCTCAGCAGTTACAGCACTTGCCTGACACCCATGAGGATACAGGTTCAAACCCCAGCAACACATACACAATGAAGTGTCTGAGCAACGAAAGCCCATGAAAAACTAAACAAAAATCGATGCTCTTTCTCACTCACTGTCCCCCTCTTAAGGAAAAAAAAAAAAGGCTGAGAATGTAGCTCAGTGGTAGAGCACTTGGCTAGCATGTGTGAGGCCCCGGGTTCAATTCTTACTACTAACAAAAATTTAGTTAACCAGGAAAGTACAATGAATGCCTTGGGAATTGTTGGTAATTCTCTCAGAGACAGGGGTCTTACTTTCTTATGCCTCTTTCATTCAACTTGGGAAGACTATTGAATGTCAACAAATTGTTAGGAAAGCAGATTATTCTTATGAATAATGAATGTCTAAAATGAAAAGTTCTAATGGTTAAAGGGTAAAATTTTGAATTTTTTTCCTCAGTGAAATCGTATCTCATTTAATGATGCTGAAATGTGGCTTGCCTTGCTGAGGTTGTAACCATTTTTTTTTTTAAGAGGGACAGTGAGAGAAATTTTGTTTTTCATGTGGCTTTCATTGCTTCAACATTTTGTTGTGTATGTGGTGCTGGGGTTCAAACCTGCATCCTTGTGCATGCCAGGTAAGCACTGTAACCACTGAGCCACCGCTCCAGCCCCAAAATTATAACCGTAATTTAGTGAGGAACAGTAATGTCATGTCATATCTCCTGACTGGTTGCTAACCCCTCTGGGTGATCAAGTGGACTTTTTGTTGTCTTCTTGTGAGGGAGTCTAGAAAAATAGATCAAATCAAGCATTCTGTTTGATGTAGGAGGCTTCCAGTTCATGCTCTGGATTAATTAGTACCACATAGAAAAGATAGGAACACACCACACTGGATAGGAGTTCCATTTTATAAAGATCTACTCCTGGGGCTGGAGCGGTGGCTCAGCAGTTAGCGCACCTTCCTGGATTGCGCGAAGATGCGGGTTCAAACCCCAGCACCATGTACGCAATGAAGCGTTGGAGCAACAAAAGCCAGATGAAAAACTAAATAAAATCGATTCTCTCACTGTCCCTCTATTTTTTTAAACAATTTTTTTTATTTTATTATTTTAAAAGAGAGGGACAGTGAGAGAAGCAATTTTCAGTTTTTCACATGACTTGTTGCTCTGACACTGCTGTGTATGCGGTGCTGGGGTCTGAACTCGCGGACTCGCACATTGCAAGGCAAGCGCCATAACCACCGAGCCACCGCTCCAGCCCCTATTTTTTATTTTTTTAAAGAGAGAATCGATTTTATTCAGTTTTTCATGTGGCTTTCACTGCTCCAAGACTTCATTGTGTATATGGTGCTGGAGTTTGAACCCACATACACTTGCCAGGCAAGCGCCATAACTGCTGAGCCAACGCTCCAGCCCCACTGTCCCTCTCTTAAAAAAAAAAAAAAAAATTATTCCCAGTAGCAGCAAGCTCCAAACCTCAATCTCAACATATAAATTCTGTGATAGAAATTTTGCCCTTCAATTAATTTAGAATTGTTCATTGTGGGTAGGATCTGAGAAATTTCCAGGGTTGATGCAAAATAGTCATTTGTTAAAATTCACATGTTGCAGGGCTTATTTTAAGGAGATAGGAGAGAAATACTCATCCTCAAAAAGACTGAAGTCTAACTAGAAGCAATGATTACCTGCTTATGAAGCCTTTTTATCAGACAAGTGTTTAACTACAACTAGTGATAACATGGGGTTTTTTTGCTTTTTTTTTTTTTTTTTTTTTTTTTGGTACCAGGGATTAAACCTAGTTATGCTTAACCATTGAACCACATCCCCGGCCCTTTTTATATTTTATTTTGAGACAGGTTTTCACTAAGTTACTGAGGAGGCTGGTCTTGAACTTGCAATCCTCCTGCCTCCCAAGTCACTGAGATTACAGGGCATAAGCCACCAGTTAACGTGCATCTTAATGAGATGGGGAATATGGGGAGTATGGCTTTTTGTCACGTAGACTTTAGAGGAAATAAAATTAAACATGAGCTGGAGCGGTGGCTCAGCAGTTACGGCACTTGCCTGGCATGCACAAAGATGCAGGTTTGAACCCCAGCACCATGTACACATCAAAGTGTTAGAGCAATGAAAGCCACATGAAAAACTAAATAAAATTGATTAAAAAAAGAAACAGGCCTGGGGAGGTAGCTCAGTGATAGAACACTTGCCTAATGTGTGAGGCCCTGGGTTCAATCCCCTGTACTGAAAAAAAAAAAGCATAAACTCAAAATTGACTTCTTTACTATGCACACCTGTCTTAGCAACACACCCCACATGTGTCCATTCCCTCATCTCATTTGGCAAGTATGTTTACAATTTTAGAGTTTTTTAGATTGGTGGTTGTACATCTCTACAAGTGTTTCCTGTCCTACCCTGGGGGATTAGTGATTGATAAAAAGCAGGGCTTTTGGAAAATTAGACTGCCTTTCCCATCCTGGCTGATTTTCCTCTCGCAAACACAAGAAGTCAAGCTACCTGGCACTTTTCAGAACCTGGGGCCAATCCTCCCATCCCCTGCCCTAAAGGAAGTTTTTTGCCCTGCTGTTTGGTAGGCTAACTCCTTAAACCCTGAATGGTTTAATCCAATTCTGGAAAGCTGCTCTAGGTGTACTCTGTGCGATCAGGTTAATTACCAAACCAGGACAGGGCTGTTTGAAAGAGAGGCATCACAAATCCCAAGGCAAGGAAAGATGCAAACAGGTCTTGTTTCCTATTCTTTTGTCCAAATGAATGTATGGTGCTGGGCATCTAGCACAGGGCCCTGAGCTAACAGACTCTACCACTGACTGAACAAGCCCTGAAGGCTTGTTCTTTTCAGTTTCACAGTAAGATCCTGAGCCACAGACAGAAGCCACTAGTTTTCTATCCTACCCAGATCTGCCACTCAGTTTGGATCCATTAGATTTGGGTGGAAGTGTGGATTGTGCAATTTTTCTAAGACAAGCTGAGAAAAGAGCTTCTGCTGCTTTGCAGCTGCTGAGACAACGTTTGAAAGTTTTCCCAAGTTGGATGCAGCGAGGAGTTACTTGGCATCATTGCTGCCACCACACCTACCCTAATGATGCCTGAATTCAGGATCTATAGAGGTCAAAAAGGGATAGCTTTCTGGGAGAGGATATGTATCTACAGGGACGGCTAATTATGTGAGCAATAATCACCACTTTTTGGGGTAGAGGAAGTGCAGTTTGAGAGAAGGGACAGAGTGGGAAACATGCCAAGGCAAAGGCAGGAGGAGTGTGGAAATCCACTCCTGACATTCATAGCCAAATGCAGAGAACTTGAAAAAAATCCACTCTTCCTTGCACATCCAGCCTTTGCCCTCTCCCCCTGCTTCCATTTCGGAAAGTCTGAAGCATGCCTGGAAAGCTGTTTTCTGCTTTCTTCTCTCTTCCTCCCCCTTTCCTGAGTTCCCAGCTGCTCGACCTCTTGCGTAACTGCGAGAGAGCACTGAGTTTTTTGATGGGCTCCAGATGTGGAGTGGGAAGAGGGTGGAGGGGTGGAGGCGGTAGGTCTTCAGTCCCCTGAGTGCTCTCACTGTGGGAACATAAGAGACCCGATGGAGTGGGAGGGAGGGCACATTGCAGAGTCTTCATCATGGGGTTAGTTGATTCCTGGATTGGGAGGACACTGAGGACAGTTAGGTGCTGTTTCAACTCCCTGCTTGGTTGTTAGTCCTTGAAATCTGTCACCGAGACAGTAAAGAGGAGCTGGGGCTGGGAATGAAAAGTACCTGAAGTACTCCAATCTGAACCCTTCCTCAAATGCTGGGTGTTGACATGTGGGACACAGAGTTTGCTTTTTCAACACACCAGAATAGCCTGCAAATTACTGTTGTGATCTGCCTGACACAAAGGCTAGCCAGAGTTAAAAATCCTTTCATGAATCTCAAACTGTATGAAGAGAGGAAGAATAAGAGGCTTGCCTCCCAAATCCTGGGGTTTTCTGGTGCTTACAGAGTATCTGGAACCTGTCCCACCTCCACTGCCTAGACCAGGTAACAGTAAAGAGTACCCTCTCCCCTCCCCCTTCTTGTCCACTGCTTGGCTGGAGTCAGCTTCTGGCAGTGGTGGGCCCCCCTGCTAATGTAGTCCTGTCAATGAGTGACCAGAGATTCCTGCAGTTCAACCTCCTGCTGTTTCTAGGTTAGGGAGAGAGAGAGAGCACAACTAAAACCACAGGATCAGAACAGGGTTTCTCCATCTCAAAGAGCCAATTTACTTCTTGCTATCCACCTAGCTAGAATTTAGGTCAGACTTGGGGGCTTCCCACACCTTCCTTCACCCAGAAGAGTGTCTGGAGTCCCTCTATAACCTTCAGGTTAAAGAGCTCCAGGCTAGCTGAGCCCAGTCTCCTGGGGCCTCCGAGTTGGCTTTGCAAGGTAAGGATCCACTGTCAGCATTGGATTTCCAGGTGGGGGTTGAGATGAAGAATGACTTCGACCAAGCTCAGTTTCTAGGCTGCTCTTAGGTGTTTAGTGCCCCTCTTTCCCGGCTTTTTAACCCCAGCTCTACAGAGACCCAACCTATTGTAGGCTAGTGTGTCTCTAGCCTGCCTTCCAGTTGCTCACCTGAAATCCAACAGATCTGTGGTACGGTGGAGCTCAAGCGGGAGCTGATGGTTACTCCACGCAGCTTTTCTGTGCTTTACAGTTTGTATGGCACTTTGACATTCCTTCTTCCTTACCTATTCATGGGAAACTGTGAAGCCTGATGTGCAGGGTTCTCAAACACCATTTACAGCTCTTCATGGTGGGGCTTGGAACAGGGTGCCCTTAGTAGATGTTCTGGAGGAAATAAATGTTGAGAGTATGTCGTGAGGACTGCAACTAGGACGTTCACTGGAAGCCAGTGAAGGTAACGGGGGGGGGGGGGAGCTGTCAGAAACACCCGCTCAAAACAGCGTCAAAGCCTAAAGGTTGAGGGTGGTCTAGGAGAGTCCGAAGGGGAGGGCAAGAGGAGAGGCTGTGTGCGTGTGTGCGACGGTGGCAGTGGCGAGCCCAGCTGTGCAGATGAACAAAGCGGGCGCTGTGCAAGCGGGGGAGGTGCTGCTGTGGGAAAGGGTGGGTGGGGGACCTTGGGCTCCAACCCCACAAGGGCGTCTTCTCTGGCTGGCCAAGCGGACGGAACGGGGGTAGGGGCGGGGACACGGGGGGGGGCGGGACGCTCTCCTCCTACTCAGAGGGCTCCCAAGGAAAAGTAACAGTGTCCTCCCCAGCTTGAGGGCGCCGCGGCGGAGCCCGGCCAAGGGACTGGTGTCCCCCTCTCCCCGCGAGGTAAGCGCGCCTAGTCCCACTACGCCAGTCGGCCAGTGCGCTGCGCGTCTGGGACTGCACAAGGGAAAGTCCCTGGGGCCAGGCGAAATCAGCTCTGGGGTAGGGAGCTCGGAAGAAACCCATAGGGGAGGAGGGGACATCCCAGGTGAGTGCGAGGGGATGAAAAGGGCTTTGTGGGAGTCAGCTCCGCCGCTTTCCCGCGAGCAGCTGGATTTTGCCCTCCCGAGTCTCAGCCTTCACTGCCGCCAGAGGGGGCCCGTGTGGTCTCCCTCGGGAGGGGCTCTGAGCCTTGCGGATCTAGACTTCCTTGGGCACCACCACTGCTAGGCGGACACTCGCGTTGGCGTATGTGCGCGTATCCTTGTTTCCAGAGCCTCACACCACCCGCCGCCAACGGCAGGACCACAGGAAGGGGGATCCCCAGGGGTGGGCGCCTCGGTTCTTGTCCCCCCGGCCAGCTGTTTTGATGGCAGTGCAGGAGGGATCGTTGGGGCTGTCCAGGAGATGGGACGCACGTCTGGGGTTTTCCAGGCACTCCTCCAAGGCCCCAGGTCTTTTGGGGTCCCGGAGCACACGCGGCACCTTGGAAGAGTAAGTCGCAGGCTCTCGCCACGCCTTCGCGGTCTGGATTCGATGCCTAGCGGAGTTCCCCCAGCCGAGGCTGAGCCAAGTCATCGGGCTCCCCCGGGATGGGGAAGTGCGGGCGGTCGGCTGGGTGAGTCCGCCCGGCGCAGGATTGCCGAGGCGGGCGCTAGCGGGGACTTGGCCGGCGACCGCACCGCCCGGCGGGGGACCTCGGGCGCCGGGGCGGGGCTGCATTCTGGGCCCGTTAGCTCAGCGGTCCCGGAGGCTC
This sequence comes from Aplodontia rufa, assembly GCA_004027875.1. NCBI lineage: Eukaryota > Metazoa > Chordata > Mammalia > Rodentia > Aplodontiidae > Aplodontia > Aplodontia rufa. The sequence continues at coordinate 25,330 of PVKS010008149.1, forward strand.
CGGGGGGCTGACTCATCGGGCGGCGGGTTCATCCCACAGCCGTCACACAAGCGCAAGCTTCCACCACGTCGCGCATCCACACTGCACACACGTTCAGCTCCCCCTCCACTCCCACGCGCTCCACACACGCATTCCCTGTGTTGTACCACCCGGACGCAGGCAGAAGAAACCTCAATCTCAACACGCTTAGACCTCACCACACGCCGCACGCACGGGAAACCGTCCCCAGTGCTCACGCAGCCCCATTCGCAGGCTGCCCCGCTCAGGCTCCTAGTCCCCACCCTGCACAAGCAGCCCCGCTCACACACACACACACACACACACACACAGCCCCCGACACATGCCAGCCGAGGTGCTGTAGTGGGCCGTTCCTTTCCCCATCGCGCAAACAAGAGGCTCCTTCTCCCTGCCCTGCCAAAGAAAGGCCGCTTGTCCCGCAATCCGGGCGGGAGGGGCAGCCGCTGCCGTCCTCCCAACACTGTGGCCTTGTCCCACCCGGTAGCCTAGGGAGGGGGCAGGCCAGGGGGAGTCAAGGGCCTCTAGCGTGCGGAAATACCACGCGACTTGCTGGCTTCAGAGAGGTGAAAGAGGTGAACCTTTCCAGCACCCTCTCATAAAAAGCACACCCCCAAACTACACTCACATCTTTCTTTCTTGCTAGCGCTATCTCCTCGTCATCTGGCTGTCCCATCTTCTCTCCCCTATTTCTGGGGACCCTGGAGTGACCCTAGTCTCCTTGCCTACCTACCGCTCCGCTGTTTCCCCCTCGGCTACTGTCTACCTCCTAGGGCCTCCCCAACCTTCCCCTGTCACCCCCTCCACTTGAGGACGTCTGTCTTCAGTCTGCCCCCATCCTCTGCACTCAGTCTTCTCCTCAAATTTCATTTTCCTCATCCCACAGTCTCCTTCTTTAATTTCCCCGCTCCAAATCTCCGCTTGTCACTTTCCCTTCTCGGTTCCTTCGGTTCCTTCGCAGAGCCTTTTCTGTAAGTTTTCTCCTTGTGGAGGCCCTTGGACACCTCCGCCCCACCCCGCTCTGGCGTCCCGCCCTCTGGGCTCCTGGCCTCAGTTTCCTTCCCGTCCTGACTCCTTCCTCCGACTGTGGCCTTTCCTCGAGGGCGGATGTGCGCCCTGAAGGCAAAAGGCGTAGCGGGCCAGGAGGACCCCAGCTCGGCGCCCCAGGCGCCACGCCATGCGATCTCAGGGGCGAGGCCTCGGCTGGCCTCCCGGGACCCAGGTGAGCGTCACAGCGACCGGCAGGGGCTTGGGGAGCGCTCCAGCAGCGGCGCCATGGCGGGTATGGGCTCTTCGCTCGGGAGGCTGGCTTTGGAGCCCTCGGGCGTCATTGGGAGCCCGAGGAGGCCTCTTTTAGTGCTTGCGGGTCCCAGAGCTGGTTGGTCCTACCCGGGGCCTCATTTCTCTCTCTTTGGGGTTTGGAGACCACTGAGGGGAGTCTCTGGGTGCCCCACTCCGCAGACAGGGCAGGGGACCCGCGTCCCGCAGCGCCCAGCTGCCAGCGCATTCCGGCTGCGCGCGGAGGCCGGAGGGGCCTGGCCTGGGTCCCCTGCTCCGCCACACTGGGGTCTTTCCCTGTAGCTCGCCAAATCCGGCCAGGCAGGCCTGCACCACCTCCTCCGGAGGAGTTCGGGCGCCTGGATGAGGGTGTGGGAGCCGGCTGCCCAGCCCCAGAGCCGGACTCGCACCGCAGGGGCCTTTTTTTGGCCGCGGGGTGGGGCAGGCTTTCCCTGAAGGGCCGCGGAGGCCCGGGCGGCCCGGGGGCGGGGTGAGTAATTATAGCCGAGGGTAGTGGGTAGCAGTGGGGTGGGACGGAAGTGGGCCAGCCAGTGGGGGGCGCCCCCGTGCAGCTCCGCTTCAGCGCCCTGCCGGGGTTGGGGTCCGAGGAGGCGGCGCCCCCAAGTGGCTGCTCTCCGGTGCGCGGCGAGACCCCCTTGTCAGTGCAGCCTGAGTGCTGGGGCGGGTTGGTGTGGTGTCTTTTACACTTCACTTGGATTCGGTTTCTGAGCTGGGTCCACAGCCTCGCACCTCCCAATCTCCACATCTTTTCTTATCTTCTCCCTACACCTCTCTCCTTATCGCTCCCTCTCCTTTCACCTCCTTATTCCCTTCTCTCCTCTCCTCTAATCACTCTTATTCCCCATCAACCTTGTTCTTTTACAGTTTATCTGCACTTGAACTTCTTTGGTGTAAATAACTGAGCATACCCAAAGGCTTCACAGAGTGATCCGACAAACACTCCAGTGTGGCAGGTGAAGAAACTGAGGCCCAGATAGGCAAAGTGCCTGTAAGGTCACACAACTCATAAGAACTTGCCCTTTGGGGATGGAACAGTGGCTCAGCGGTTACAAGCGCTTGCCCCACATGCCCGAGGTCGCAGGCTCAAACCCCAGAACCACATACACAATGAAATGTCGAAGCAACAACAGCCACGTGAAAAGCTAAATAAAATTGACTTTCTCTCTCTCTCTTTAAAAAAGAAAAAAAGAAATTTAATTTTATAGTGCTTTACACTTCGTAAAATGTCATTTAGTATACTAGCTGATTCTCCAGACAATCCAATTTTAGAGTTTCATTGAAGTGTAATTTATATACTATAAAATCCACCCAATTTAAGTGTGTAATGATTTTTAGTATATTGACAGGGCTGTGCAACTATGGTCACATTTTAGTTTTCAAACGTTTCCATCACCCTTCTAAAAATCTTTGTGCCCATTTTAGTCACTCTGTTCTAGCTTTAGCTTCAGGCAACCACTTCCAATCTTTTAAAATTATTATTCTAGTTTTATAGACTTGACAATCAGAGACATTAAATAATTTGTCCAGGATTTTATAGCTAATAAATAATAAAGTCAGTGTGGAATTTAAGGCTCCTGCATCCCAGTCTAAAATTCTTTTCAGTTGAGCGTGGCAACAGCCCATGCCTAAAATCCCAGAAGCTCAGGAGGCTGAGGCAGGATGTTTATAAATTCAAGGTCAGCCTCATCAATTTAGCGAGACTGTCTCAAAATAAAATATAAAATGGGTTGGGGTTATAGCTCAGTGATAGAATGCCTGTGGGTTTAAACTTCAGTACCACAAAAATATTAAATTTAATTAAAAAAAAACTTTTCACTAAAGAATAATGTCTTTTCTTCACCATTTTTCATTAATTTATTTTTCTTACCCGTTCTTTTACATAAACTCCCCATTCCCAGCCCACTCTCTTGCCTCTACTCCCTTAGAAGACACTGAGGGATTTTCCTGAATCTAAGGAAGGAGAATAGTAATCTGTCCCTGGAAACTTCCCTGTGGCCAGGACTCCTGGGCAGGTGCCAGACCAGTGTGGGGCTTGGTGTGGATTAATGGCCTTTGCTTTCCCACTTCCCAGGCAGGCTTGGGGTGGGCCCCAGGCACTGTTCCGGTGTCTCTTCCGCCAGCTTGGATGGAAATGGTGACGGAGATGATGCAGTCCTGGCCCGGATGGGTGGAAGCTGGGAGGGTAAATTTAGTAACTCCATGACTGAGACTCTTGGGACCCTCTGCCAGGTCAGACACTCCTTGGAATGCTGGCTCCTGCCCCTACTTCCTCTGTAAGTTACCTGGTAGATGGCAGCAAGAAAACTACAGGAAACCCTGCTTTCCTAGGTCTATCTCCCTATCCCTTAGCTTTCCCTGGCAATATTTCAGCAGCCAACAAATGTTTCTCACTTTGACAGGCCAAAGGATGGACACAGTAACACACAAAGGCTCACCCTCATATTTCTCAGCTACCAAAAACAGGAGCTAGGAAAGAGAGACAGGTGGTGGTGGTAGGTGGTAGGGATTCAAGTTCTGGCTCTGGAATCTATCTTATCCCCGGTTCTAAGGGTCTGAGTGTCCTACAACACCAAGCAGATAAGAACAGGAACACAAGAGTAATAGTCAGTAATAGTCACCAGTGAGACTTTTAGCTGATTGGGTTGGAGTGAGGTTGTTTTCTAGGGAAGAGAAGGCAGGAGTCAGACATACAGAAATGGCAAAGATGTTTTTCCTGTGTCTCTTTTAAGAAACCATCCTGCTAGCTGGAGCAATGGCTCATGCCTATTAGCTCAGTGAGTTGGGAGGGGAAACTGAGGCAAGAGAATCACAAGTTCAAGGCCAGCCTGGGCAACCTAACAAGACCTTGTCTCAAAATAAAAAATACGAGGCTAGAGCAGTGGCTCAGTGGTTACCGTGCTTGCCTGGCATGCAAGAGGGCACTGGTTCGAACCCCAGCACAACATTCAAGTAAGTGTCAGAGCAACAAAAGCCACATGAAAAACTAAATAAAATTCATTCTTTCTTAAAAAATAAAATAAAAAATAAAAAGGTCTGGGGATGTGACTCAGTGGTAAAACACCCCTGGGTTCAATCCCTGGTACACCCCTCAAAAAAAAAGAAAGAAACTAACAAACATCCTACTGAAACTCCTGGGAAAGAGACAGAGGGAGACAAAAGGAGAATGAAGAAAAGCTTGGGAGGATAGAGCCCTTTTCAGCCCTGCTTCCCACCTGGAGACCTTCTGGCTCCCAGTGTCCATGGAGGGGCCTCCCTGGATTTTCTGCTCCTCCCATCCCTTAGTGGTATTTCCCCCACCCTACTTAAAGCTTTAGATAGCTGTGGGTCTTCAGTTGTTAAGGCCTGAGTTCTGGGTGGTAGCACAGACCAAGAAAGTACAGAAGTACAGGCCATTGGGCTATTTATGCTTGCCCTGGAAGGGCCAGCACTGGTGTGGTGTGTTAGCCATGGAGGGGGTGGTAGCAGCTGCTGCCCCTGTCCTAAGAACCCTGCCACAGAGCCTGTGTCTTTCCCTCTTTTACCCTGGGCTCTTCATCTCACTTTTATCCTGTGTCGCCCAGGAGCTCTGGCGTTCTAGGACCATGGATGCTCTCAACAGGAGCCAGGTAGGCCCTGGACGCAAGCCCCAGGCAGTGGTGCAGGTGAGTTGGTTTGGGGCCATGGGGTAAGAGGGATGGGTTCAGTGCTTCTACCCATCTGTGGCCCAAGGATGAGAGCAGCAGTTCTGTTCTCTCTCCCCAATTCCCAAGCCTATTAACAGCTTAGTATTTATCTGAATCAGATTAATTGGTTCACCTAGAAACTCCCCTTTGAAAGTCAGAAAGCGATTTACAGGTTGTTCCTGGACTGAATCCCTCGGCTGGATCACACCTCCAGCCTCCTTGTGTAGCTTAGTTTAACAGGGGCGAGCAATAGCCAGGTGGATAGCCACCAACAAGACTGCAAGGAACTACAGTGGCCCTCCTCTCTAGCACCCCCTCCTCCTTTCCCAGTGCCCTGCCCCCAGCTCTCTCTGTTGTTTCTGTTTTAATAGACAAAAGGGGCAGTTGAGCCAAGACTTGAGATAAATCCAGTGGGGCGAGTTAGTGGCCTAGATTCAGATCTAATTACAATTTAGTGGAATAATGCTTTGTGTAAGATTTTGTGCTAAGCCTTTCAGCACCTTTGGAGAGGGACAAGGGCTAGAGAGAATGCTGGTGTGACTGGGACTAGGGTGGTAAGGTGCTGGTCTCTAACGATGCTCATCTCCCACCTGCACTACCTGCAGAAAGGACCCTTGGACCTGATTGAGACAGGCAAAGGGCTGAAAGTGCAAACGGACAAACCCCATCTGGTGAGCCTGGGCAGCGGGCGGCTTAGCACCGCGATCACCCTCCTACCACTGGAGGAAGGTAAGTGTGGACAAGGAGCCGCGCCCCCATCATCACACGGATTTCTGTCCTGGAGGCCATCCCCCTGCATGTGTTGGGGGCCATTCTGCCTCTGCCAGTAATGCAGACTGCCTGCCTTCCTTCCTTGGTAGATGATCTGGCTCCTTACGGGATTAAAGATCAGTTTAGAAACAACCGTAGTGCTGAGAAAAACAGGAGAGTGAGTGGCTCTTAGCAACCAGGGAAGAAAGGGATGCCACTCCAGGATGATGCCTGGCAGGAAAGGCAGGAGAGAAGGGAGAGATGCAGTGGGGGATGGGGGATGGGTCTCCCAAGAGGAAGCCCTGGTGGCTCTGTTTAACTCTCAGCTTCTGCCCTCCCCTCTCCTCTCCTGGCTGCACCTGTTGCCTGGGTGATGCTACATTCCCCACATTCTCCAAATACCAGTTCCAGGGGCTCTGCCAAGGAGGGGCTGCGCTGGAGTGAGTGTGATGCAGGGAGGGAAAGGGCTGCAGGTGGCCGAAGGAAGAGAGAGAAGGAGACAGCAAGACTTGGAGGAAAAGGGGGGAATAGCGAGAAGGGGAAAAAGGAAAAGGACCATAGGGAGCGGCAGTTAAGGGAAATAAAGGTCCCCTTTTCTACTCTTTCAGAGGAGTCTGGCTCCTGTGGCCTTTGGGCCTCCCCATTCCAAGGCAGAGTTTTCTCTGTTTGAGAAGAGCTTCTGTCACTTAAAGTCTCAACCAGGCTCAGGGGCCTAATAGGGGTGGGCAGTGGTGGGCAGAGATTCTCCCTGGAGTAGGAGCTGAAATGTATTTCCACCATGACCCTCCTTGCCCTATCTTCTCAGCCTGGATGCCCTCTGACTTATTTTGCCTCCTGTCTCCAGGGAGGACAGTGATTGGCTCTGCAGCAAGGGACATCTCACTTCAGGGTCCAGGATTGGCTCCAGAGCACTGCTACATTGAGAATCTGCGGGGTACCCTCACCCTCTACCCTTGTGGCAATGCCTGCACTATTGATGGGCTCCCGATCCGGCAGCCTACCCGGCTCACTCAGGGTAAGGTGCCCCTCAACTGAGGAAGGGGCCTCTTCGTCAAAGCTAGTGCATGCTGGGTGCAGGGAAGGCCTAACATGCTGGTTACCATGGTAACTACCTAAGTGGTCATAGGTGCACCTGGATTTACAGTATCTCAAACCCCTCCAGCATCCAGACTTGTCTTCAACTTACTTTTCTTTTCTGGCTATCCTTACCTTGCCTCCCCACACCTTGCAGGGAGAAGAGGTTCCAATTCCTGCTGTCAGAGGGCCTGGGTGGGGTGTGGTTGTTAGGAGAGAAAAGGTGGAACAGCAGCATAAGGGGATCAGTGGTAGTGTTCCTTGATGCCAAGAGGGAGTTGTTTGAGAAGCCATAGAGGAGGATGAAACCCGCTGTGGGGATGGGGCAAGGGCAGAATCTGATGGCAAAATCTGAGGACATGCTCCTGCTACAAGATTGTCAACAGTGGCTTTGGGATCCTGAATATGGTTAGCACTCTGTTTCCCAATGCACCAACTGATCTCTTGTTCAAGGGAGGCCCTGTTGTGTAAGGATCCCTAATTTTGATGGTTACCAGGCAGGTAAAGGGCTGGCCAGGTGGCACTTTGACAAGCCAGGTGTGTTCAATCTGGGAACGAGATGCTGGGCATCACTTCATACAGTAATTTGTCTGAGTAGAGGAATGAGAAAAGTAGATTGGGTGGGGTCAGAGGTGAGGTTATGAGGATGAGAGCTTTGGGCGAGGCCTGGCTCTGTGCAGATGGGCTACAGTGGCATCATTTTCTGGGGATTCTCACTGGTTGGAAGCCCCTTAGCAGGGAAATTCCCATTCATTCCATTATCTCCCCTTCTGTTCATACCTCTTGGGTCCTTTAAATGCATCTTTCTTTAAAGTTGACCTAGGAACTGACTATGCCCCACTCCTTCCTCCTGTCCTTGGGGTGAGGACAGGACAGGAAAGCTGACTGCAGGGAAATAGGGCCCCAGCAGCAGAAGGCCAGCCCTTGCCTTTTCCAGGGCTTCAGGGTCTCTGACTCTGTTACCAGGGACCGAACCCAGGGATGCTTAAACACTGAGCCACATCCCCAGTCTTTTTTCTTTTCTTTTTTTAAGAGAGGACAGTGTGAGACAGAGACAGAGAGAATCAATTTTTATTGAGTTTTTCACATGGCTTTCGTTGCTCCGACACTTAGTTGTGTACGTGGGTGCTGGGGTTTGATCCCCTGTATTTGCTCATGCCGGGCAAGCGTTGTAACCACCAAGTCACCGCTCCAGCCCCCTCCCCAGTCTTTTTAATATTTTATTTTGAGACAGAGTCTCACTAAGTTGCTTAGGGCCTTGCTAAGGTTGCTGAGGCTGTTTTTGAACTCGTGATGCTCCTGACTCGGCCTCCTGAGTCTCTGGGATTACAGGCGTGTGTCACCACGCCTGGCTAGGGTCCCTGACTCTGGATGAGAGGAGTAGCCCCCAGGAACTGGGACTTTGGTCATGATGCCATCTGGCTCCTGACAGTCCCGTTCAGTGTCAGGGGGAGCATCTGCTCCAGGATTTGGGTGTGTGCAGGTGCAACAACAGCAATCAACAGAGGCAGGGCAAAGTTCGAAGGCAGCCCAACCCTTACTCCCCAGCCCCAAATCCCATGGCTTCCATGGTTAAGAACATGTTTGCCCTGTGTGCTGTGAGCAGGGTGGAAGAGCCAGTGTTCTGTATGCCTCTCTTGTGGGATCTTCCCAGAGCATCTTCAGCTCTCTGAAAAGAGGGAGGGGCCTGAAACCATGGTGGAATTTTTAAGCATTTCCTGTGGCCTCAGTGACCCTCTTTCCCCAGCCAAAAGCCCACCCTGCCAAGTATGTACCCTCCCACTCTCTTCTGACCCTAAACCCTAAACTCCCTTTGCTCCCCACCGCCCCCTACCCCCAGTAGCCTTCTTGTCTGGGCTCGCCTGTCTCAGAAGCTTGGCAGTCTGTGGAGGGGTAGGCGGAGGCACAAAGGAATGGGTGTTCTTCTCCACAGCCCTCCCCCTCCCCGGGCTCCAGGAGCTGAGGGTTTCCTTGTCTCATCTTTGGAGCAAGGCACCAAGCCCAGCCCTGCCTGGCCCCACTCCGGACATTCTTGGGAGTACGTTTCCTTGGGAACTGGGTGGCTCGGGGGTGCATGTGCTATCTTTGTGTGTCTGTGTAACAGGAGTGTGTTTATGTATCTCCGGATATGTTTGTGACTCTACGCTTGTGTATCTCTGCATTTGTTTATGTCTCTCCTTGTGTTTATGGATCAGTGTGTTCAAGTGGGCGTGAGGGTGAACCCAGGACTGATGGTACCAAAATGCCTGTAAGTGTACCTCTGTGTGTGTGGAAGAACTCTATGGCCATATGCCTACCTGTGAGCTATGCTCAAGAGGACTGTTTAGGGCTGGGGGTTGTGGCTCAGTGGTAGACCCTTTGCCTAACATGAGTGAGGACCTGGATTCCATCTTCAGCATAGCAAAGCAAAACAAAACAAATATTTTCTCTGTCTTATTTCCTTTATCTGGCCTCATAGAGTGGACCTTCCTCTTTGAAAAATAGAGTATTTTGGGAATAACAAGGAACTTGCTCTGGCTGGGTCAGGCCTTAGAAACATCATTCTGGCACTGTGCCCAGCCACAGGCAACTTGGAGAGACACATTTCACGACAGGCAGAGATGGCAGTGACAGGCTCTTCCAGCAGGAGTGTGCTTGGACCAGGGAAGGGGGAGGCGGGCAGAAAGCAGATGCTAACCTTTATCCTAGAGCTATGAACATGGGAGCATGAAGTGAGACAGCCAGGGGGACCTTGATTCCACCCCTGTACCCGAGCCTCTTGGCATATCCTGTGCTGCCCTCTTCTCTACAGAGCAAGAGGTGGAGCTGGGAATAGGACCAAAAAAATAGGCAGAATCTCAATCTGGGTCTAGGCTGCCCCACCCTGGGATCACAGAGCCAGACCACATAAAAGACCTGGGGGAGGGGGACTAAAGAGGGGAGGCTCCAGAAGGCCACACAGCTCAGGGCTCTGGCTGTCTAGACAGTAGTCCCATCCATTCCTGCTACACGTTGCCAGCCTTTGCCTCTGAGTGTCCTTCACTTCTAAGCCCCTCATTGGTGGGTAGGGGCTTGTGTGGAGCCAGCAGAGGAGTGTGGCTGGAAATCAAGATTCATGGATTTTCCAACTGTTTCTCTCCGGGATCCAGACCTTGGGCCTCTTCCTCACTTGTTAATTATTTCTTCTGTAAATTGGTAGGGAAGCCTCCAAGCTTTCTGATATCAGATTGATATAAATCTTGACTAACAGAGCTCAAAAGAAGGAGAGCACAAGCGGAGGTTCGGAGTTTTCCCACCTCCCTGAGTCTGCCTCCAGCCCTGGTTCTCACTGCCGGGCATCCTGTCTGCCCGGGTTTGTCCAACTGGCCATCACAGTTTCCAGACCGATGAATCATTCTTCCTGAGAAGTTTTGTTTTTTAAAACCTCCCCTCATTTTGCATTTGACCCTATATGGTTCTTCCTTTTTCCTTCAGAAGAGGAAAAAGTTTCATATGCACATGTAAGTGAAAATGTGTGTGTGTATAGTATGGCAGTGTGAGTGGGTGGGATAATGGGCTATTCAGTAAGGGTGGAAAATTTTCCTTATTTCTCTAAGGAGGCTGGTGTGTGTGTGTGCACATATTTTTTAAAATTACACACACACACACACACACACACACACTAGGGATTGATCCTAGTGGCATTTTACCACAGAGTTGCATTCCCAGCACTTTTTATTTTTTATTTTGAGACACACTCTTGCTAAGTTGCTAAGCCTGGCCTCAAACTTGTGATCTTCCTGCCTCAGCTTTTTGAGTTGCTAGGATTACAGGTGTGTACTACCACACCAGGCTTTATTTATTTTTGTTTTGAAATGGGGGTCTCACTATGTTGTCCAGACTGGCCTTGAACTTGAGAGTCTTCTACTCAGCATCCCAAGGAGGTGGGATCACAGGCATGCACCATGTGTGCCACTGGAGACTGACTTTATTTCAGAGTCTCTCCAGGGGCTGCGCAAAGGATAGCTGTGCCTGAGTGAGAGTGAAATTAAGGGTGGGGAGGAGCAGGGGGATGTATGCTTGAGAATAAATGTGTGTGAGACAGACAGCTTTGTGTGGAACAAGGTGTTTGTGAGACTCTGTGCCCAGCTGAGGTGGTGTCAGTGTGGCTGAGCAGTGTTGGTCTGTGTCTGAGACACTGTGGAGTTGTGTAAGCTACCTACCATACAGTGTGTCTCAGAGTGAATGCAGCATATCCCCTAAGGTTCTGGTGTACAGGGTCAGGTCCTTGGAACTAGAGCAACTCTCTGGGGGCCCCAGCTGAGTGTTAGGTACCAGTCTGGCTCAAAATCTTCAGCCTGACCCCAGGGACTCCGGAGACAGGTGGCACTGGTTTCAGATAGGAAGGATACCTTATTGGGAGAGGAGGGTTCTTGGGAGCTCCATGGAGTGGGCTGGCTGGGAAAGGGAAGAGCTTTGGTCCAGCCTGGGTCAATGCAGATGAACTCTGGGGAGTAGGGGCCAGAAGCAGATGTATTTAGGATGGAGAGAGGATTTCAGCTCAACGCTGCCTGCATTATACACAGAGCACTGCCTTGACCTGGGCTCCAGCCTGGGTGACCTTGTCACAGTAGTGGACTGAAGTCCAGAACTAGACCTACTGACCTACCTGGATCCCATTGGGACCCCTCTCTTCTCCTCTTCCTCACATATGGAGTACTCTGTGATCATTGAGGGCAGCCTCCTCATCCAGGGGATACGTAATCCCAGGCCAGAGGGTGTGACTGGCCCAAGGTGACACTGTCCTGGACCCCTCCGCCACAGACCTACCCCAGAGAGTTCTGGGCGAAACTCGCCCTTGGCTTCACTCCAGCCTCCTGACTCTTCCACCTCTGGCCTCTCTATTTACCTCTCACTTTTCCTTCCGGAGTCACCTCCCTGCCCCACTTTTCCTCGGCCCCGGGCGCGGGATCCCCAGCCGGCAGCCAGTCTGCATCCTCCCGCGCCGCCCCGCCCTCTCCATCCAGCTCCACACTCGTCTCCTCCATCACTTCCTCTTCCCCTCCTCCTCGCCTTTGTCCCTCCCTCCCTGGCTCCCTTCCCCCGCCGCTGGTGGCCGGCCCGCCCCTCCCCGGGCATTGGCGGCTGCTGGCTGCCTGGCTGCTCCCTGCGAGCCTGGAGCCGGCGGCGCGGGAGGTCGGCCCGCCCCCTCAAAGGCCCGGGGCTGGCCCGGGACCTGCAGGGCCCGCGCTAACCCGGGCAAGCGGTCCGGAGGTCCGGGTGCAGCGGTGAGTGCTCGACCGGTCAGCCCCAGCCCCAGGCAGCCAGGGCGTCCTGGGGAGGGTGGGCACGAGGAGGGGGATGGGGTGCTTGCCCCTCTTGGGGAGCTTGAGGCTGTGAGACTCGATGGGGTGTGTACCCTAAACAGTTCTGAGTGGGGGTCAGGGCTTGGGGGTGCTTCTCAGCCGTGCAGACCTCATCTCCCCTAGCACTGGTTAGTCCCTTCCTCCGATCTGCCTCCCACGGGGTTGAGAGGTCTTGATTAGGATGAGGGGAGCCTTGTTATGTCCAAAAGTCGTCTCCGGTGGGAAAGACCAAGACTCTCATTTGCAGCCTCCCCTTCTTCGAGCCTCCCTCTGACCAGTCCATTCTGTGTGACCAGCAGGGCAGTGGCTGTCGCTCTGTGAGTGAGCATGGCTGCCTGTGAAGCTGTATGTGTTCCTATGAGTGTGTCTATGTGTGGTTTCTCCTGTGCATCTCCCAGAGGCAGGATCCATCCTCTGTGCCCAGTGTTTTCCCTCCAGATGTGCAGATCCTCTGCCCACCTGCACACAGCAGGACCTTAGGCCCCTCTGCTTGTGGGGGTCAGGGACCATGACTTTGGTTGGATAGGTAAGGTCCTGGGCTTCCAGAGAGGGCTAGCACAAGTGGACAGACAGGCCACTTCTTCCCAGAAATCCACTGGCCAGGCCCTTGGGGGCCATAGGTGCCAGAGTTGGGGCAATGCCTGAGGCCTCTGGTGCAAATAGAAAGTTAATTTGGGCAGGAGCTGGGCTACTCTCAGTCCTGCTGCCCTTCTGCAGGACTATTTATACAGCTCCAGCTCTGCTGCCTGGCATCACTATTTATAGCCCAGAGGGTGTGGTGGCCACACCCCCGTGGGGGAGGGGCAGGTACCACCACTCTTGTAGGGGCCAGGGTGGAGGGTCTCTAGGTACCCACAGCCTCCTTGGGTGGGCCTAGCACTGCTGGGATGGGATCCACCCAGACTCCCAACCTTCTTTCCACTTTGGGCTGTGTGGTCAGGCACTCCCTAACTTCTGCCCCCCTCCCTCCATCAACGTAGGACTGAGTGGGTCTGTCTAGACCCTGTGAACTCATCATTAATTACTTTGTTAAATGACTGAAAGGAAGGAGAGGGGACGGGCAGGGCTCTTTCTGAACCATCTGTGGTTGTAATTAGGTGGACGGTGTGGTTGACTAGCATTTATTTCAGTTATGATTACTCTGGGATCAACTCCTCTGATTGGTGCCTTGGCAGGAAAAGCTCTCCTCTTTCCTAACTGCCCATCACCCTGGGCGGGCCTGTGGGTGTGCCAGAGTAGTGAGCGACATTGTTTGCTATGGTTATCTGCTATAGGCTTCTCAGCCTGCTAGTTCTCTACACCATGGTAATGTCAGGGGTCTTAAGAATGGACTCCTGAGCTTCTCAGTACCAGGTCTGCCAGAGTACCCACGTGGGCTGGAATGCCCTTTGCCCTTGCCGCCTGCCTGAGCTGAACTGAACTGTCTCAGCGTCCAGGAATGTAGACTTCTCTGCCAGTCTTAACTCAGACTGGCATGAAGTTCCAAGTGGCCCTGGACTGGATAGATAGAAGGCTGAGGCCAGGGGTATGGACAAATTGAAAGGGTGGGTGGTAGACAGCAGGGGGCTTTGGATTCTCCCAGCACAGCATCTTCTGCAGGAGCACCTGGCGTGGCAAGGATACAGAATTCTGGAGTGTGCACACCTGCTGCTATGCACACTCCTGAGCCCCTGGCTACATTTTCTGGCTCCCACATATCCTCCCCCTTCCATGCACTCACACTTCCTGGGCAGGACTGGGCTTGTGTCTACTGCCTGGGAATGGGCTTTACTGAAGCCTGGCCCAGTGGCCTACGCCTGGCTAGATTCCAGGAGAGACTAGGGGGCATCCAGAGGGTGGCTTGTCAAAAAGAAACAGGGTAACTGGGATCAGTGGTGCATGTTTGGAATCCATGCACCGCAGGAGTCTTAGGTAGGAGGATTGTAATTTGAAGGCCAGTCCTAAGCAACCTAATGAGACCCTGCCTCAAAATAAAAAAGGACTGTGGGACTGGGGATGTGACTCAGTGGTAAGGCACCCCTGGGTTAAATCTCCAATACCCCCCCCCCAAAAAAAAAGAAAAAACAATGGTGGTCATTCCTTAGATTCTCAGAGAGGGTAGCAAATTTTCTGAGGACGCACAATAAAAAGGAGTCAGAGTAAATTCCGGGGCCACTAGGGCATCTGATCCAACCATAGCTTTCCCCTTGTCTAGTATCTCAGAGCTTTATTTATGACTCTGCAAGTTGTTACCTTTCAAACTAACCCTTTTGCTGGGCACAGTGGTGAACACTTGCAATACCAGTGTCTTGAGAGGCTGAGGCAGGAGGATCAGAAGTTCAAGGTCAGCCTCAGCAACTCACTGAGACCCTGTCTTTTTTTTTTTTTTTTCTTTTAAACAGGGACAGAGAAAGAGAGAGAGCTAATCAATCTTATTTAGTTTTTCATATGACTTTCATTGCTCCAACACTTCGTTGTATATGTGGTGCTGGGGTTCGAAACCACATCTTGGCACATGCCAGGCAAACGCTGGAACCACTGAGTCACCACTCCAACTGGAGACCCTGTCTTGAAATTAAAACTAAAAAGGGCTGGGGGGGCTAGAGGTGTGGCTCAGGGGTAGAGTGCTTGGCTAGCATGCATGAGGCCCTGGGTTCAATCCCCAGCACTGCTTAAAAAATGATGGGGTGGTACTAAGGATGTTTCTTAGTGGTAAGCTCCTCTGGGTTCAATCCCCAGTATTCCAGTACTGCAAAAACAACAGCAAAAAACAAACTAACCCTTCTACCCAAAGGACTACTAGATGTATTATGAATACAGACTGGGAATGGGGGAATGTGGTGTTCATATTCTCTGAAGAACTTTCTTCACTGATGGATTTCTCTCACTCGGTCTTATTAGCCCAGCAAGCTCAGTGATATGGTCCCACATTTCTTTCTTTCTTTCTTTTTTTTTTTTTTAAAGAAATAATTTTTATTTAGTTTTTCATGTGCCCTCCATGGCTCTGAGACTTGGTTGGGTATGTGGTGCTGGGGTTTGAACTCACATAGTTGCGCATGCCAGGCAAGCACCGTAACCGCTGAGCCACCGCTCCAGCCCCCTTTCTTTCTTTTTTTAAAGAGAGAGAGGGACAGTGAGAGAGAGAGAGAGAGAGAGAATCAATTTCATTTAGTTTTCCATGTGGCTTTCATTGCTCCAGCACTTTGTGGTGTACTTGCTGGGGTTTGAACCCACTTCTACATGCCAGGGAAGTGTGTAACTGTTGAGACACTGCTCCAACCCCTGGTCCCACATTTCTGAGGAGAATTACAGTTGGAAGTGAAATGACATCACTTAAAGACCTCACAGCTAGAAAGAAGAATTAGGAGGATGCAATACTGCGACTCTCCCACCAGTGTTCTTTCCACTCTGCTCTGGTGTGGCGCTCCAGAGGGGCCCAGCTCAGGGACAGACAGGGTCAGGTGTGCATTGTGTGGACACTGTGCGTGTGGGTGAGGACCGCTTTTTGGAACTGGGGGTGAGCCTGCTAGTGCTGTGGACGGGGCTGGCTTCAGCCCTGCTCGTCCCGTGCAAGCATTTGCTCTCTTCGCAGGCTGCATGTTGTGCCTGGGTCAGTCCACCTTCCTCCGCTTTAACCACCCGGCAGAAGCCAAGTGGATGAAGAGCATGATTCCTGCGGGGGGCCGGGCCCCTGGGCCTCCCTACAACCCTGGCTCTGGTAGGTGTCCAGCCTGGGCAGGGAGGAGCTGGGTTAGTGGTACCCTTTTGACCCCTTCTTTTGACCACTCTTGTAGTGTTAGGGTGGGACACTATTCATGGTCTGGGCTCACTGCCACCTGCCATGGGCTGGTGGAAAATGCCAGGCAGTGGGGCTACTGGGAGAGCTCCAAGGCAGTGCTGCTTGGCTGAAATTGGGAAACCATGTGCCTTGAGGGATAGAGGGGTCTGCCGGTCTGCACCCTACTGCCCTAGAAGATGCCACTCAGTGTATGGGACCCTTGCCCTCTTGTGTCACCACCAGGAGCCTCACGCTCAAGAATGGCCTGAGCATTAGGCTGAACCCCTGATGGGTCCCACCTGCTGGTGATCATGTCCTTGGGCCTTGCCCAACCCTCAGGCCATGCCATGTTCCCTGATGACTCAGAGGAGCAGCTGCAGTTTATGTGTGAATTATTGATCTCCAGAGGAGAATCAGTGATTGTTCTAAGAAGCAGCACAGGCCCCTCAGCCAGCTGCCTAGCGGGTGGGGTGCAGATCAGTAGGCTAGCAACAGGTCTACCACTCTAGACTTTGCAGTGGCATTCAAATGGCTGCAGGGTGACAGGTGCCAATGTATCGCCAGGGCAGATGGATATGTGTGTCAGGTACATCGGGGGAGTAGTTATCAGTAACCTAAATGTATAGTCTTGGTACCCAGGTCACTGGGATCACCATTTTCCATGGCCACTCTTCTGGGTCCCACACAGTCCCATAATTTTGCACCCACACTGTCTTGCACAGGCATCCCACTCTCCTCTTTCTCACCTCAGTCTTCTAGTCTTCCGGGGTCCCAGAAGCCTAGATTCCCAGTCCATTCCTTGGTTAATTTTACCCTGCCCCCAACACAGGCTCGTTATGCCACATCTTTCACTGTTTGGGGCAGTAGTTCCAAGGACTCCAAACCTCTGGTTGGTTGACAAGGGGCCCTGGCAGAGCAGACTCTTGCAGGCGTGGCTTAATGGGATAATTGGAGCACTGAGCTGTACCTCTGGGCTGGCCAGCAAGGATTCCAGGAACCAGTCATTAGCATTGGGTCCCTCCCCAGCCTCTGATTGGACAAAGTGCTACATCGCACACCCCTCGCCCAGCCCTGAGGCTGTTTTTTTTTTTTTTTTTTACCCCTGAGCCACTAGCTGCTGTGTTGGGTGGAAATGATATCCTATCTGGCCGGCTCACAGTAGGCCCAATAGAATGCCCCCCTACCCTCCCTGAAAAAGGGGTATAGGACATTGGGAAAACCAAGGCAGGAAGGAGTCTAGTCTTGGGGTGAGTTAGTAAAAGCTAGGCTTAGATGTGTCCTGGCATTCTTGCTAACTCTGTCCTAAGTCATTAAATGTTAGAGCCAGGAGGGCCCTGCCCATCCTCTTCCTTTATAGAAGGAGAAACTGAGGGTGAGTGACTTGGCTAAGGTTGCTGAGCGTCAGTAGCAAAGTCGGCCAGAATCCAGATCTCTGTGCTTGGAAGAGGGAGGGTGGTACCCTTGCTCTTCTGCATATATAGCTCCCCAAAGTCAAAGAGCTGAGGCTTCTTTTCATTTTCCTTCAGCTGAATCAGAAAGCCTGGTGAATGGGAACCACCCCCCACAGCCTGCATCCCTGGGACCCCCAGCCTGTGCCAGCCACAGTTCCCTGGTGAGCTCTATTGAGAAAGACCTGCAGGAAATCATGGACTCACTGGTGCTAGAGGAACCTGGAGCTGCTGGCAAGAAGGCTGCTGCAACCTCCCCACTATCACCGATGGCTAATGGTGGGCGCTACCTGCTGTCCCCTCCAACCAGTCCCGGAGCCATGTCTGTGGGCTCCAGCTATGAGAACACCTCTCCAGCCTTCTCTCCACTGTCTTCACCAGCCAGCAGTGGGAGCTGCGCCAGCCATTCACCCAGTGGGCAGGAGCCAGGACCTTCTGTGCCCCCATTGGTGCCTGCCCGTTCCTCCAGCTACCATTTGGCCCTACAGCCCCCACAGTCCCGCTCAAGCAGTGCCCGCCCTTCTGAGAGCCCCCGGCTGGGCAGGAAAGGGGGTCACGAGAGGCCTCCCAGCCCTGGCCTCCGGGGTCTGCTGACAGACAGCCCTTCAGCCACAGTCTTGGCAGAGGCCCGCAAAGCCACTGAGAACCCCCGGCTCGGTGGGCAACTGCCGGTGGTAGCTATCAGCCTGAGTGAATACCCGGCTGCCGGTGCCCGCAACCAACCCACCAGCATTCCAGGCAGCCCCAAGTTCCAGTCTCCAGTCCCTGCTCCTCGCAACAAGATCAGCACACTCCAGGACCGCCCTCCAAGTCCTTTCCGTGAGCCTCCAGGCACTGAGCGGGTGTTGACAACGAGCCCCTCTCGCCAGTTGGTGGGCCGAACATTTTCAGATGGGTTAGCCACCCGCACCCTGCAGCCTCCTGAGAGTCCCCGCCTGGGCCGGCGGGGTCTGGACAGTATGCGAGAACTCCCTCCCTTGAGCCCATCTCTGTCCCGAAGAGCTCTTTCCCCACTGCCTGCCCGGACCAACCCAGATCCCAAGCTCACTAGGGAAGTGGCGGAGAGTCCACGACCCCGGCGGTGGGCAGCCCATGGAGCTTCACCAGAGGACTTCTCCCTGACTCTAGGGGCACGGGGCCGCAGGACACGGAGTCCCTCGCCCACCCTCGGGGAGTCATTGGCACCCCGCAAGGGCAGCTTCAGTGGCAGGCTGAGCCCAGCCTACAGTCTGGGCTCTCTTACTGGGGCTTCACCTCGCCAGAGCCCGCGTGCCCAAAGGAAGCTCTCCAGTGGAGACTTGCGGGTACCTGTCACTCGGGAGAGGAAAAATAGCATCACGGAGATCAGTGATAATGAAGATGACCTCCTGGAGTACCACCGGCGGCAGCGCCAAGAGCGACTCCGGGAGCAGGAGATGGAGAGGCTGGTGAGCAGATGCCAGGGAGGCTGCTGCCATCCCAGGCAGGGTCTGCCAGGGTGTGGGCAGGCCAGCTGGCAAAGCGTGAGGGGCCCTTGGATAGGGCCTGGGCTTATGTGTCCCCACCTTCAGACTATACATTAATGGTCAGTATCATATGGTCCTGGTGTCTGGAAGAACTTTCTTTGTTACCCGGAAGGCTTTTTTTTTTTTTTTAAAGAGAGGAACAGGGTTGGGGATTTAGCTCAATGGCAGAGTGCTTGCCTAGCATGGGCAAGGCCTTGAGTTCGGTCCTTAGCCCTAAAAAAAAAAAAAAAAAAAAAAAGAGAGGAACAGTAAGAGAGAGAGAGAGAATGAATTTTATTTAGTTTTTCATGTGGCTTTCATTGTTCCGACCCCATTGTGTGTGTGGTGCTGGGGTTCAAAACCCGTGACGTTGCGCATGCCAGGCAAGCGCCATAACCATCGAGCCACTGCTCCCCATCTAAAGCTTCATTTTGAGCTCTTGCTAATTTTGCATGTATTTTACAGCTTAGCATTTGTTTTACTATATAAATTAAGTTTATATTATTTACCTGAGCACATGAAGCGCTAGGAAACCACACCATTTTTATGGTGAGGCCTTGCATCTCTCGGTTCGAGAAGCAGGTGGTGAGGATGAAAAGGCTGAGGCCCAGAAGGAGAAATGGATTTGTCTGAAGTAACGCAGCAAGTTCTGGCAGAGCTGGAATTGGAACCCAAATCTCCTGTCTTTCTATCTCTATCTACTGCTTGTTCTCCCCTGCTCCCCATTTGGAACTGGGGATTGAACCCATGGACATTCCACCACTGAGCCATATCCGCAGCCCTTTTTATTTACTTATTTTTGTTTTGAGACAGGGTCTCACTAAATTACCCAGGCAGGGCTTGAACTTGCCATCCCCCTGCCTTAGCCTTCCCAACAGCTAAGATTACAGGTGTGCGCCGCCATGCCCAGCTTGAGGCTTGCCCTTTAGAAAAGCCCCTGGTCCTTCTCTCTTGTTCCTCCTAGACCTCTACAAATGGAAGGGAGCTGCTCACCCCTTGTGACCTTATGCGTGTGCATGTGTGCATGTGGGTGCATGCAGGGCAGGGTGTGGCTCTGGGCAGCTGTCCTGGGTGGCATCTGAGCTGGGTAGGGGCCAGGGATTCTCCAGATAGTGCAAGGAGCTCAAGGGGCTCTGCCCAGTGTATGCACACTTGAGCCCATACAGGCAAATTGATTCTGCCCACTTCCCCAGTGTTCTTGAGCACCCAGGAACACTGGGATTGGTTTGAGGAGGGAAAGCAGAACTGGGGACCTTTGGGAAGAGCTAGGACAGTTTGGGGTGAGGGTGTGGGACAGTGTGCTTGTGCTAGGGGGGAGGCAGGATTCCCCAGTCTTTCCCATTGCTGTATCTTCAGCCACTGCTTTGCCTTGGTCTTCATCACAGAGCTTGGCCACCCTGGGGTCTCTTCCTGCAAAGGGCAGAGAGCCTGACACAGGCAGTGTGCTGGGGCCCAGCCTTCCCGAACTCTTCAGCCTCCCTGCCCCCATCGCCACACACAGGCACACACCTCACCACCAGCCCTGACCTGCCCCACCTGCCACTTTAAGTCTTGGAGGCTGCCCGCCCTGCCCCTCCCACCTCAGCCAGGCTGCTTATCTGGGTCCTAGGGCGGGGGCAGGGCACTGGCCCAGACTGCTGGGTGCTGAGGTTCTGTTCCTGTGTTTTTTTGCCATGGAACTGGGGAAGCAGCAGGAGGGAAACTGGGTAAGTGTTGACAGCGAGGAGTCATGGCCAGACTGTAGGTAGTGAGAGACCCTTGAAGATGTCAGTGGTCTCCAGAGGGCCTGGGAAGCTCAGGGGCCAGGACTTAGGGCTGGAGTGTTATGAATTGGGGAGTGGGACGCTGACCAGGAACATGGCTTTACTGTTTGTCCTCACTTCCGAGACTCCTGAGAGGCAGCTACTTCTGGGTGTGTGAAGGGAGGGGTGCATTAAATGCTGGGGCCACAGAGGCGTCACAGAGCACCTACATCTGGGTCTGGACATTCTAGGCAGTAGCCCAACTGTGCTGGTAAGGAGTCAAGTGAGCTGCCTGAGGGTTACTTGGAGCTGAGGTGGGGACAAGGAGAACTGTGTCTCAGGTTTGAGTCTTTTGCATGTTTTCCATGGGCTGAGCATTAGGTCCCCGCAGGCCCGGGGGTCTGCTTCCCAGCCTTTCTGTCTGCTTACGTGCCCACCCAGCTGGATGTGGACTGTGTTTATCTGCGCGAGTATGCATTTGTGCGTGTTAGGGCTGGTGTTTTTGTGTGCACCTGCCTGTTAACGTAGGGCCAGTGCACACGTTGCATCTGCACCTGGCTGTGTGTCAGTCTATGTGCCGTGCCCTTGTGCCTGTAGATCTGTGTGTACCTGTGTCATCATGAGCACCTGTGTTTCATCATGGTCCTCAATCTGCCTACCTGTGTGTGTTTCTGTGTACATTTGGGTGTGTCCTTGTGTGACAACCAGGAAGCCCCATCCTGGGACAGAATGAGAAGGGAAAGGAAACAGGAAGACGGGAGGGGCAGGCCATCTGGACAGGTGGCACACAGGCTGGGTCCTTCTGCTCACTTTTGGGGCACTCATCTAACCTTGGTTTCCCACAGTACTTGGGGTCAGCACTGTCTGACTCAATGAGCCCCAATCCCCTAGAGTCCTAGCTCTTCCTCCCCCAGGCTGGGGCTCCTTTCCAGCATGTCCTGTTCTGTCTACCCTCCCCAGGAGCGCCAGCGCTTGGAGACCATCCTGAACCTGTGTGCTGAGTACAGCCGGGCTGATGGGGGACCAGAGTCCGGGGAGCTGCCCAGCATTGGGGAGGCCACTGCAGCTCTGGCACTGGCAGGCCGGAGGCCCTCACGAGGTCTCTCAGGGGCTATTGTGGCCTCTGGGCGGAGCAGTGAGGAACCTGCAGGTGCTACCCAACGCTTATGGGAAAGTGTGGAGCGCACCGATGAGGAAAATCTCAAGGAAGAGTGCAGTAGCACAGAGAGCACTCAGCAGGAGGTAGGGTGGGTTGAGGGACTGGACTGGATGAGGGGCAGGGCCAGAGCACTGGAGAGAGGTTGGTGTGGTGAATGCCAGGGCCCAGCCTGGCACCTGGAAGGTATTTGGGAAGAGACTGGAGATCAGTACAAATGAGGAGGCAAGGAAAAGAAGGGAGGTGACGATGACTTCCTCAAGCTATTAATATGTTTTATCACCTGCCTTTCCTTGGGGCCCCACCCAGGAATGGCACTCTGGTAAATCTTTATTCCCTGTAGTTAAGCTTTTATTGCTCCCCTGACAGGGAGGGGGAAGCCTCCTACCTCAGTCCAGGTACCCCTTCCAAGTGCCCCAGGGACTAGGCGGTTTGGTCTCTTAGTCTGATCTTGGAAGGCTCCAGGCTCTTGGCTGATGGTACCCCTCCCCTTCAGCATGAAGATGCACCTAGCACCAAGCTCCAGGGAGAGTTGCTAGCCCTAGAAGAGGAACGGGCTCAGGTGTTGGGGCGTGTGGAGCAACTCAAGGTCCGTGTGAAGGAGCTGGAGCAGCAACTCCAAGAAGCGGCTAGAGAGGTGAGCTGGCAGAGAGGGTGCAGGCCCCCAGTAGGAGCCTGAGTTCACTGTCTTAATGGGGACCTTGGTGTCTGCCCCCAGGCCGAAATGGAGCGGGCACTGCTGCAGGGAGAGAGGGAAGCAGAGCGGGAACTGTTGCAGAAGGAGCAAAAGGTGGTGGACCAGCTGCAGGAGAAGCTGGTGGCCTTGGAGACTGGCATCCAGAAGGAGAGAGACAAGGTAATCCACACCTGGCCCAGCTTGCTCCTGTGTACCAGCGGCCCAGGAGAAAAGGAGAAATGCCTTCCCTGGGGCCCTGAACCCATCACTTCATCATCCACCCTCCATACCAGGTGGTTTCTGAGGCCCTCCAGGGCCAGAGGCCTTTATCCTCTCTGGAAGGTACCAGCTTGAAGGGTGCTGCCTGGGGCTGGGCTGGTGTCTGTGGTCTCCTTTGTCTGGGTCTCTGTGCTACCTCTGGGTGCCTGGGTTGCTGCCATTCTGGGCCCTTTATGGCCCTTTTAGGAAGTGCCAAGGTCCCTTCTTGGGCAATGGGCACAGCTGGAGGGACTGGTGCTGGGGGGTGATTCAAGTTTGGTCCTGGCATCTGGAGGACCTCCCTCGAGTATGCCTCAGGTGCTTAGGTTGTGGTCTTCGGGAGATGGCCCGCAGGCCTCTACTTCCTGAGTCTTCAGAGTCTGCAGCCTATCATCCAGATGGTCCCAGATGGTCCCAGCTCCTGCCCCTGCCCCTTTCAGATTTCGTGCCAGCCTGCAGGGGCCGCTGCATCCCACAGGGGCCATGCCAGCCATGTCCAAGATGCCCAACAACGTGCCAAAAGCTCTGAAGTGGAGAGGGGTCATCTATATCTGGATTTTACAGTATTTTTCCAAGAATTAAATTTTCCTTTTGGATTTTTTGAGAGTATCTTCCTCTTGCCCTCAATTTTTAAAATATTAGATTCTTTGACTTTTTTTTTTTTTTTTTTTGAGCTTTGGCTCTGGCCCCCAAAACCACACTCCCAAATTCTGTGCCAAATTAACTCCATGCTTGCCAACGAGGCCTGAACTAACGCCCCATCTAATCACTGTCCCGGGCTCTCCGCATGCCCCTAACTGCCAGGCCACCCAGGCAGGGCTGAGCCATGCCTGCTTTTGCACTAACTCCATGGGTGCCTTTGTGCCCCTGACCTCTCCCCTCTAATATTGCCTCCTTTTCTTGGTGTGGGATCCCATGGTTTTGATCAGAAAGGAAGTGGCAGTAGGGTGGGCAGCTACATTTTTCTCCATGAAGCACTGGCAAGAGGATATAAATGTGGGGGAAATGCTTAGTTCAAGAACTGCTCAACCTGAATGGCCCCTCCCACTGGACAGGCCTGGGTGGTTAGCAGCTGCCTGGGTGGTTAGCAGCTTCCTGCAGAGCAGGGGAGGCTCTGTTCATCCACTGGCTTTCTGGAGCTGAGGGGTAAAGAGATCCAGTTGTGGACATGGCCAAGGAGGGGCCAAGGCAGGGCCTCTCTGCCAACTCAGTGGCTCCCCATCCTAGCTTTTCCAAATCCAGATACCCTCATCAGAGGGAAGAAGGGGTAGCCTCTCAACAATACCTACTGGCCCCAACGCCTGGACGCCACCTAGAACACAGATTGTTTTAAAGGCAGCATCCAAGGATGGGAAGTGCCTGGACCCTGGGAGCAGCTTGGTCAGGGCCTTCTCTCTAGGGATGGGTAGGTGGGTGGTGTGGAGGGGCAAGGGTGGGTGCGTAGGGCAGAGTATAGCATGGGGGCTTAAACCCAGGTATGAAACTCAGCATTTCATAAGGAACCTGCCTGATCTCACTTCACATTGACTTGAGATTGCTTGGAGGCCTGGGCTTTACCTTTGCTCTGGGCCCAACTGTTTGAAGTTGTGGCGGTGAAGGTACTGGTGGTGATGGTGGTAGTGATGGAGGTGGTGGGGAAGGTTCCCTTGGCTTCCCTTTCCAATCCTCAGCCCATGGCCCTACTCTGGCTTTGGAATTAGTAATCAGTTTCTCCTCTGCCTGTCCTTTGGAGAGGTGACTCACCAACTCCTCCCCTGTCCCCTTGCCGCCCTCAGAGGTGTCATCTCACCCCAGACAGAGCCATCCACCTCCTCTCTGTACCCACTCCTGGGGCTCCTGTTACCATGGCAACGGCCGAACTAATTGTAACCCTCATCCCTGCTGAAGTTCAGCCTGCGAGCTGGCACCACACCCCCACCCAGGGCAGAAGGGGAGGGCTGACAGGGTGTTGGGCTGGGGTCCCCTTGCTGCACTGCTGTAGCTCTAACGTCCTCAGCTCCCCATTCACACACAGCCCCTGGATTTAACCTTTATCATCACTCCTCTTTATCCCTGGGTTAAATTTTGGTCTCTGGGCAGTGGTGGAGCTTGAAGCTCTGTTTTGGTGGTATCATCAGCTTTGATTTGACTGGTTTGGAGAGGAAACAGAAGGCCTTGGCTTAGTACCTACCCAGTCCTTCCTAGTTCAAGGGACTCCAAGAGACCAGAATTTCTACCCTGCCCCGCACCCTTGCCTATCTTACACCATCCCCTGCGCCACTGAGCCCTGTCTTACACCTCTGCTTCTAGCCTCGCTTCCTGTCCCTATGCCCCCGGGCTCCTCACTTTCCCTTTCTGCTCTTCTTCCTTCTTGATTTCCTGCGCTGCTCCCCGTCTCGCCCTGCGCCCGCGCCCCTCCGCGCACCGGGCCGGAGTTGAGGAGTGTGTGTTCTCTCTCCCCTGTGCCCCGCCTCCCTCCCCTCCCGCCGACCAGGAGAGGGCGGAGCTGGCCGCGGGACGGAGGCACCTGGAGGCCCGCCAGGCGCTCTACGCCGACCTCCAGACGCAGCTCGATAACTGCCCCGAGTCAGTGCGGGAACAGTTACAGGAGCAGCTGAGAAGGGTCAGTTCCACCAGCCCCCTCCCCCGGCCCCCGCGGGCCACCGCCCAGACAGAAGAGAGGAGAGCGGTGGGACGGGCCCGCCTGGCCCCTGCAGTACCTGCCGGACACCAGGGTCGGTGCTGTGGCTTGGAGGGTACAGGCAAGGTTGGGGGGATCAGCGCTCCAGGCCGTGATGTCCGCGAAAGGCGCACAGCCAAGCAGAGGAGAGGGAGTCGGGTGGGGGCAGGTGCCTTCCCCATTCTCCCCGGGTGCAGCCCCCAAACTCACACCTCTGGCCTGGCCTTCCCGGCCCAGGGTGGCCTTTCGAGCATCACCCAACTCCCAATGTCACTGTCGTTGAAGGAGGCAGAGGCCCTGGAGACCGAGACAAAGCTCTTTGAAGACTTGGAGTTCCAGCAGCTAGAGCGCGAGAGCCGCGTGGAGGAGGAGCGCGAGTTGGCAGGCCAGGGGCTGCTGCGGAGCAAGGCCGAGCTTCTGCGCAGTGTCGCCAAGAGGAAGGTGTGCCCCGCCCACTTGCTGCAGGCAACAGGTGTTGGTGGGGAGTAGATTTAACCTGGGGTTAAATCACAGTCCGTGACTTCATGAGAGTTAATTTCACTTTTTGTGCCTCTGTTTCCTTGTTTGTAAAATTAGAACTATAATGAGATACTGTGAGAACTAAATTAGAAAGGCAAAACAGGACATGATGGTGGAAAGCGGTCAGCAAAGGGTGACTAGAATTTAGCCCTGACTGCTCTAAGTCTTGGGGGCGGGGGGAAAGTGGAGTGGGCTCACATTGAGAGCTGGGCACTGATTGGTCGGAGAATTGAAAGATGGAGGTGGAGAACAGGGTGTGGTGGCACAAGTCTATAATCCCAGTACTCAGGAGGCTAAGGCAGCCTGCAGCATTTGGTGAGACCCCGTCTCAAAATAAAAAATGGAAAGGGTGATGTAGTGGAGAATGCTAGTGATTGTCTTCTCCAGATCTCAGCCAGACCAGATACTAATGGTGACAGGATGATTGGGCGGGTGTGTATCTGGCAGAGGCAGGGGAGGGGATGGGAAAGATGGCTCGGGTGGTTCACATGCCCAGGGCTGAGTCTTGTGCTCATGCATCCACATACGTGCATGTGCAGTTTGCTTGGCTGGAGTCAGTGTGGAAGGAGAGGATGCAGGTCAGCGGAGCATTGTCCAAAAGTGGTGAGTTGGGGAACTTGCTGCCTAGCCTATGATTGGTGGCAAGAGAGGAGCTGCTGGATCCCAAATCCAGAGAGCCAGTGCTTCCTTCTCTGAGCCTCTCTGCCTTACAGATACATCCACTTACCAATGAAAGGCTGATGCAAGAGACGAAAGCTAGCATTTCCCAAGCCCATGGATGCATGCCAGGCACCCTTCCAGGAGGCCTCCTTGGATTGTCTCATGCTAGGTGGTCTCACAGGCGCTCTTATCCCCATTTTATAGACAAGGAAACTAGAGGCTGGAGCAGCCATGTTTGTCTGAAACCTCCCAGTGTATGAGCTTCAGAGTCAGAATTGGAACCCAAGCCTACCTGGTCCCACTGCTCATGTACCTTCCAGGATCTAGGGACTGGTATTTCAACCTCTTCTCTTTCCTCATAGAGGGAATGCAGCAAAGAGCCTTAGATCAAATGTTCTCATGCTTTTGAGGCCTTAGTATATGATCTCCAGGGAGTCTGGGAGGGGTAGTGGGCTCTGCTTGCTTCCTTTCCACGCCCACCATGGCCCCTAGGTACCCTCAACCACTTAGGCCCTGGGGGTCACATTCTTCCCCATGCTTCTCATTGTGAGTCTTGCCCAACCTAAATCCTTGGCTCCTAGTGTCTTACCCCAGACTCTGCCCTGGAGCTGTGTGCTCCTCTGTCCACTCTGGTTCAGAACAGGTGAGAGTACTGGCCTTGGAATCCAACAGATCTGGTTCTAATCCTAGCTCTACCACTTACTAGCTAAGAGTGTTTAACTCCTAATATGTCTGTTTTCACCTGTAAAGGTGGCATAAGAGTACCTGCCTTATCACGTTAAACTGAGGTAAGGAGTGCAAAGCATTTGTTCCTGGCTCCTGCTAGGCTCTTGATAAATGACAGTCCTCCAGGTTATAGACGGCTCCCTTCTTCATGCCTTCCTCTCCCATGTGTTGCTCCTGAGGTGGTTTTTAAGACCTCCTCTTCCTGAAAGCCTTCCTGGGAATAACCCAGCCCATTTCCCCTAGCCCTCAACCTTATCTTTTTGTTTCCTTTCGGCACATGATTGTTGAACCAGGCACTGTGCTAAACACTGTTAGGGTTATGGAGCTAGAAAAGACACTGGTACTGCCCTCGGATCCTACAGTCAGGGTGGGGTGGTGGTGGAGGCATAAATAGCAATATGACAAGAAGGACAGTGATAAGGAAGAATGTGAACACAGAAAAGGGACCAAAGAAATTGGTGATCAAGGAAGGCTTTGGAGAAGGGGTGGCATTTGGTCTGGGAGGATGAGGAGGCTTGGGATGGGTGGATAAGCCTGGGGCAGCCCTCCTGGACTGAGGGAAGCCTGAGTCCAGAGGTACATAGTGTATAACATACTAAGCCTGGCAGTGCCTGCCCAAGAAGGCAGGGAACTGTGAAGGGTGGGACCAGTTGCCAGAACTGCTAAGGAGTAAGGTAAGGAGTTTGTGCTTTAGCCTATGGTTAGTGGGGAGCTTTCGAGGAGAGGTAATTTGACCTTAGTTGTGGATTAAAATAAAATATTTGCTCAAGTAATAGGTATTCTTTTTAGATTAGATTACTCGGATATGCAAAGATTAGAAAACTCAGATAAGCAAAGCTCAGAGACCATTTTAGGAAGATATTTTGTGGCAATGTAGAGTAGATCAGAAATTTGAGAATGGAAGCAGGTGGCTGGTGAGAGGGCCCCCTGGAGAGGCAGAGCGCCTGAATTTGTGTGGTGGCCTTGGGGAGATGGGACAGGCAAATGTTCAGCGTCTCTAGGCTCCGGGACCCACAGGATGTGGGGTGAGGAAAGGGAGATTTGAGGATTTAGGTTCTCATGAGTGTAATGGGGCAGTCACTGGTTGAGGGAGGGAAGAGCAAGAGAAGGAGCTGACCCTGGCATCCAGGTCTTCCTGAGCTGAGCTGAGGCCTAGCAGTCGAGCTGGTTGATTCCCTTCACTGGAGCTCAGGGTTCTCTGGCCAGGAGAGAAGCCATGCCTCACCTTGGGTTCAGCCCCTTCTCCCCAGGACCTGACTGACCACCCCATCTCCTCAGGAGCGCCTGGCCGTCCTAGACAGTCAGGCTGGGCAGATCCGGGCCCAGGCGGTGCAGGAGTCAGAGCGTCTGGCGCGGGACAAGAATGCGTCCCTGCAGCTGCTACAGAAGGTAGCTCCTTGGGTTGGGTGGGGCTTGGGTGGGAGCAAACAAAGGCTGGGATGGACATTTACCAGCGTGGAACCCCAGTCACAGGATCCCCCTGTCACCCTTGCTCCTCCTTCCTCTGACTTGGCCACTTTGGGCTCACAGGAAAAGGAGAAACTGACTGTGCTGGAAAGGAGGTATCACTCACTCACAGGGGGCAGACCTTTTCCGAAGACCACCTCGACCCTCAAAGAGGTAATATCATTGGATCAGCCCCTAGCTTTGGCCTAGAGGGGTCCTGGGAGGCCTGGAACAAAGTGCTGCCTTTCCCCTGGTGGCATTTTCCTGAATGGAGAGATTTGAGGAATGCTCTGAGGTCTGAGATTGGGCCCTCCGTGGCCACCAGCTGCTTCCTTTCCGTTGTCTTCTGAAGCCACCAGTCTCATCATTTGAGGGGCTAAATGTGTGCAAGGGGCTCAGTGGACACCTCAGTATGGGGCTGGGCTGGATGGATTTATCTTGAGGGGCAGTGTAGGAATTTAGGGGTTCTGATCCTGGGGCTCCCTGGGCTTCAGTCTGCAGCCAGGCTCTCAGCTCAGAAGCGGCCATCAGGGCCCAGCAAGCTGTTCTTTCCCAGGTCTGCACATGCTACGTGTCAGGTGCAACTAGGACAGGCCTGCACGGGCTAGCACAGCCAGCCCCTCACCATGTACCCTCCCCGTAGGCTCAGCTGCTCATCTCCGAGTCTTCAGAGATGGGGCTGGGGTCCAAGGCTCTGGACTCATTCCCAGGGTCTTCTCAGGCTGGGGTCTCCTCTGTCCCCTTCACCCCGCCTGCTTCCACTCTACTCTGCCCCAGAGCACAAGAGGTAATCGCAGCCTGCTCTGCTTTGGTGCTGTCTGACTGCCTGCCCGGCCACCGAGCTCCTGCCCACAGCTCTGCACCAGGGCCCAGCTGGAGGGCATGTGATGACAATCCTTTGGCTGGGCAGAGTTTGGGAGCATTTGTGTGAGTGTGCCATCCTGCCTTCATAGAGTGCCTGGTCAGCCCTCATGAAATGAGAATGTTGATTTGCATATTAATTTGCATGTATTCTGCATGCCACTCACCAGACTTCACAATGCACTAGACCCTCGTCGTTATCCTTTTCCGTGATCTCTAGAGGGCAGTCTGGCTGTGGAGCTGGGCCTGGATGGGGCCCTATATAGGGCATGCTGAGGATCCTATACTTTGATCCAGCATACATTGTGGGTGCTTGGTGTGCCCCCAGCACCTAGTTAAGCTCAGGTTCTAGTTTATATGATGAATATGACACTTCTTGTCCCCTCAGCTCACAGCATCTTTCCAAGTACTTCCCCTGCCAAGGCTTTTAACTGTTTTCTGTTAAGGCCTCTTTCTCAGAGGTTGCCTTGCTCAGGCCCTGGTGGGATCTCTACTTACCCTACCCATTTCCAGTTCTGCCCTGGTGAATGAGTGTGAGGGACCCTGGGGAACAGTGTGACCCAGTGTTCAGTGCTGCATATGTGTGCCCCACTGGGATGCTGAGACAGGTGAGGTTTCAAGAACTGGGTCCTGCTCCCCAGTGGGCTCTTAGAAGGCCTCTCCTGGGCTTCTTCATCTCCTTAGCCCAGGGCCGACCCAGGGATAGACCTTTAGTATCTTTTGGGGACAGGGACTAAATGCCAATGTAGTCCCCAAAATGGAGGTCAGGAGGATCCTTCAGCAGTCAGCCCTGTAATAAGTCTTCTTGCTCAGTCATCAGTGACCACAGGGAGCACTCCACTCCAGCTCTGGGTTTTATGTTGACATGGAGTGATGTGCCTGGCATGGAATTTGGGGTGTTGGAGACCTGTCTGAACCCCAATTAACCTTTTCTCTGACCCCTCCCACCCCACCATGGGGATCCCTAGGAGTATGTGAGCCTGGCAGAGGTTTTCCAGCTGTGCTCCCGCTTGGACCCTTATGCTTCTGCCACCTCCCCCAGCGTGCTCACACAGCCCTTGCCAGACAGTGAGGTACCAGCCACTGAGTGTGCCCACCTGTGCCCAAGGGCCTCTTTGTGGATGCCCTCCATTTCCCCTTGGGCCTGGGTGGGGGTGTGGAACTGTCTTCAGCAGTAAGAGAAAGGACATTTGGCATAGGGGGTTCTAGAGTGGTTCCCTCTCTTCCCCAGAGCCTTGGGAGCTGTCCTCAGCTCCTGATGGCCCTGGGAGGAGCAGTCCTTCTACACTAGGAGGGCATCATGCCCAGAGGACTCTGGCTCTCCTGGGCTGGACTCCACTCTGCACTTCCTCCTTTAGCCTCCCCTGTGGGATGGGCATCTCTTGAGTTCCAGGCCCATTAACCTCTTATATTCCCTCCTGCCTCTGGCCTTCCCCCAAGTACGTGACGCTTGAGCAGCTGAAGGTGCTGTGGGGCACCTCGCCCACACCCTCAGCCCCTGAGCCGGGCCTGACTCCCTGGGCCTCTGTCTCCCGGGACCTGGTTCCCGCCACCTGCCTTCCTCCCGCGCTGTCCTCCTCCTTCGCTTCCATCACGCCTTCACCCAAGGTCGGTGGTCTGTGTGTTCTTGCCGCCCCACCCCGTGGCTGGCGTGGCTGTCTGTGTGTGTTCTGCCCTGCTTGCTGGCCTCAGCTCGGCTGGCCCTAGGGGTGTGCTTGCACCACACCCGAGGGCTCGGCTGGCTGGCTGGCACAGCACAGTCCATGCTCTGGGAGTTGTGTCCTGTTTCTCTTTGCCCTTAGCATTGTTAAAGGCACCTGTCATCTCACTGTTTTTCTCTTCCTTCTCTCTACGCTTTCCTTTCTCCCTCCCTTCCTTTCTTCCCTTACCTTCCTGTCCATTTCTCCAACATGGCCTTCCCTATCCTCCCTCCAACCCTCCCCTTCCTTCTCCCTCTTTCTCCCGTCGCCTTTCCCCTCCTGTCCTGGCCCTTCTTCTCCATGCCCACCCTCTCCTTACCCCTCCAGATGGAGAAGCTGCTGCTTCCTGCTGTAGACTTAGAGCAGTGGTACCAGGAGCTGATGGCCGGGCTGGGGACTGGTTCCACTGCAGCCTCCCCTCGCTCCTCTCCCCCGCCTCTGCCCGCCAAAGCTTCCCGTCAACTGCAGGTAACCCTCTTGCTGTGATCTTGCTTCCTAGGCGTTGCTTCTGTCTACACCTAGTGTCTCCTGCTGACCCCTCAGCCACGGTACATTTTGGGTAATGGGTCACTCCAGATGGCAAGGAGGGGCCTCTGGATCCCGAGAGAGCAGTGAGGGTCTCTCTATGGTCAACCATCCTGGCATTTAGGATAGCTGGAGGACCAGCCTCTTAAGTGCTAGGGTGACATGATTGTAGGATGGAAGGGGCTTCTCCCCAGAGCTCTTCGTCCAGTCTGGTTGCTGACACATTTTTGGACCTATTGCAAGTAGAACCAGGGTGTCCTAGAACAGTCAGTATTTTGTTCTCATGGTTTGTCATGACAGAGGCAGAAAACAAGGGGACTGGGACTCTGAAGTTGCATCCCCAGACACATGCCCAAGTGTCCTTGGAGTTGCCAGGGAGGGTGGGGCTTCCTGAGCCTACAGCAAGCTGGTGACCGTGGGGGCAGGGATACTTGGCAATCTCCTCCCTGAGCTCTGCCCCACCACCTGCTGCCCTGAGTCTACCATTCAGCACCCATTCTTGAGTGAAGGCACTGCACCTCTAAGGTTGTTACCTCAGCTGCAATTCCATGTTCCCTTTGAGAAGAATTTGATTCTTAGGACATATGTGACACCTCTCCTATGCCCAGCTATGACATGTTCTCATTTAATCATCACCGCAGGCCTTGGAGGTAGATGACGTTAACTCTCATTTTACAGATCCAACACTGGGGCATGGAGAAGACAAGTGTTCTCGCCAAGGCCACACAGCTAGGAAGGAGCAGAGCTTGTGCGGAGAGTCAGGTCTCTTGACTCCAAAGATCATATTCTTTGTGTGTTAGTGTTGCAAAGGAGCTTGGCAATTGTTTAGTCTAGAGCTGCGCCTTCATTTTGCAGGCAAGGAAGCCAAGGCTCAGAGTTGAGAGGCACACAGCCTGAGGTCGCAGAGCCTGTAAGTGCAGAGCTGGACCAGAAGGAAACTGGCCTGCACTTCGCCTCCTGAACAGATCTGCCTGACTGACATGAACTCCTTACATGTGTCAATTTACAAGTCCTTTCTCAGATCCAGGGTTGAGCCAGGAATTGGCCTAGGAAGAAACAGCCTGCAAAGGAGGCTTGGCAGCTGCAGAGAGCCTCTGTCCCCTGGCCTGGCTGAGGAAGCGCAACCCTCTTGTCAGCTGGAGTCAGAAGGTCTCAGAGGCCTGGTGCCAGGCAGTAATTTGGATCACAGCCTGCCTAGGTTACAAGGGCGTGTGACCAGTGTGGGAGCCTGAGGTCACAGGGCAGTGTCTTTTCCCTCCAGGTTTACCGTTCCAAGATGGATGGTGAGGCTACCAGTCCCCTGCCCCGGACCCGCAGTGGCCCTCTCCCCTCCTCTTCTGGCTCCTCCTCCTCCTCATCACAACTCAGTGTGGCTACTCTGGGCCGTAGCCCCTCTCCAAAGGTCTGAGGACAAGGTGGTGGGAAAATGGAGACTGCCTTGTTGGGGAGAGGCCAAGGCTACCTGCGTATGCAGGCCTTAGGGGCAGGGGTGTGGTGCTGAGCCCCAGACAGCACTCCATTCCCTCTGCAGAGCGCTCTACTAGCCCAGAATGGCACAGGCAGCCTTCCTCGCAACCTGGCAGCCACACTGCAGGACATTGAGACCAAGCGCCAACTGGCTCTGCAGCAGAAGGGTGAGTGGCTGCGATGCCAGCCCTGCTGCTCCCTGGCCCCACCCCATGCCCACCTTTCACAGGATGTTTTTCCTTCATTGGGTTCTGGGCAAGAGCAGAAAAGATTTCAATTTGACACCTAAAGAAGAGCTTCCTGAATATTTATCAGAAGATTTCAGGACAGGGGACTGAGGGTTTGGGGGGTTGTGACATCTTCTTTCCTAGAGGGCCCAGCCAATAAGTGAGGTGTTTGTGACCAGAGTAGTGCTAGACGTTGCCGTGTCTGGAGATGGGGGATGGATTGGATGACCTCCAGAAGTGGTTCCCTGACACAGTGGCTCTGGAGACCCAGGAGTCCCTGTTGCTCATGTGCATTCTGGTTGTTTTGAAAAGCCCATGTCTGTGCCTCTCTCTCCTCTCATCCCCTGTGTCTCTCTTCCGTACCCTCTGCCTGGGGTTCCCCACACCAGTCGAGTTGCTTCCTGCCGAGCCCCTCCCAACTGACGACCCAACAGGTAGAACGTTGGTCACTAAGGGCATTGCTTTGGCCAGATAGCCCCTACCCCGGCGTCAGCATGATATGTCCTACCCAGGACCCTGCAGGCAGGCTCCCAAGCTGAGCTGGTCTGGGTGCCCGGCTGGCCTTGCCCCTCTAGCTCACCCTGGGCCGCCCTCCGCTCTGCTCCCTTGTCTCCTGTGCCTCTGTCCTGCTCTTGTTGCTCTTGCTTCAGCGCTGCAGGGGGCCTGCTTTGTCAACTTGATGCTCCTAGGGCTTCTGCCTTTCCTTCCTCCCCCAGCAGGCAGGGCGGGTGCATGTGTCCTGCTTACCTGTTCAGGCCTTGGTTGTGAGCTGGAGTCAGCTGGCCATCATGCTGTCAGGGCACCATCTGGACAGGTTTCAGGCCCTGTGGGCTCAGGATGCCAAAGAATGCTAAAGCCACACAGTGTGCTGTGGCCAGTTGTGCAGTTGTGTGTGCGCTGGACTAAAGCTGTGGGGGCTTCTGGGAAGCTGGTGGGGGAGAGGACTGCCCTGTGTTAACCTGTCCATGCTGGCCTCCTCCCTCTGTCTGTGATGATTTGTGATGATGCCAGTATCTCTTCTCCTGGGTGAGAGAGGAGCCCGTTGTGACTCCCACCTGGTCCCTCCTGCAGGGCAGCAGGTGATAGAGGAGCAACGGCGGCGGCTGGCTGAGCTGAAGCAGAGAGCAGCGGCGGAGGCACAATGCCAGTGGGACGCCCTGCATGGGGCAGCACCCTTCCCAGCAGGCCCCTCAGGCTACCCCCCCCTCATGCACCACTCCATCCTGCACCACCTTCCAGCAGGGCGGGAGCGGGGGGAGGAGGGTGAGCACGCCTATGACACGCTGAGCCTGGAGAGCTCGGACAGCATGGAGACCAGCATCTCCACGGGGGGCAACTCGGCCTGCTCTCCTGACAACATGTCCAGGTACCACCGCGCCGGCCCACTGCCTCCCCCATGCCCCCTCGACTCATTGATGCAGCCTCTTTTCCCTTTCCCTCCCCAGTGCCAGTGGTCTGGACATGGGCAAGATTGAGGAGATGGAGAAGATGCTAAAAGAGGCTCATGCAGAGAAGAGCCGGCTCATGGAGTCCAGGGTGAGGCTAGCTTGGGCCAGAAGGTGGTGGGACCCAGAGCTGCCCTCTGCCTGCCCTTCCACCTGCACTTGGTCCCAAGCCCTCCCACCCCATTAACCTCCCAGCATTCCCCTGGGTAGAGTGTTTTAAATGTTCGTGTTCCTCAAATGGGCATGGGAGGTTTATCCAGGCTGCAGCTTTGCAGCCCTTCAGAGCGGGAAAGGCCACACAGTCACCGTTGTGCAGCCACGCATTTCTTGAATGGAAAATTCCTGTCTGGTTGCTTCCTTCTGTGGACTTTTTGGGAACAGGGGAAGTTGTTTCCCTTCTTGCAGGCCATTCCTCTTAGGTTGGTTAGGAAAAGCAGGAACTGGGGGTTGAGGCCCAGGATGGGAGAGGAGGCAGTTGTCCAAGCCAGAGCAGAGGTGTTGGCTGAGGAGCTGTGGGAAAGTCATGTCCCCTTCACATGTGCTGGGAGCTGGGAATCACTGGGTCTCAGCACAGAGGGACTAGTGGAAACTGTGCCTGGGAGGGAATTTCAGCAAATCCACAGAAGCCGACCCGGCATCGTGCATCTTTTCTTTTCTTTCTTTCTTTCTTTCTTTCCTTTCTTTCCTTTCTTTCCTTTCTTTCTTTCCTTTCTTTCTGACTCATGCTTTGTTGCCCAGGCTGATCTTAAACCTCTGGGGCTACAGACGTGTGCCACCACACTTGGCTTACTTTAAAAAAATTTTTTTTCTTTTGCTCTGTATCTTTTGAGACAAGCGTGGGAGAGTCAGCAGCTAGAGATTTTTTTTTTTTTTAAAAGGCATTAAGCATTTAGATGACCAAAAAGGATAGAGTGCCTCTCAGTCTTCTTTACATCAGTGCGGGGCAAGTTTAAAAGCATCTCTTGGTAAATGGAGAGAAAGGACATTCAGCTAAGTTTTAAGCTGGGAAGAAATTGCAAACGGCACAATGTTTAGCATGGATTAAGACATGTGAAGTATTACTGACATGCTCTGTGTTTATGAGTTGTTTTAATGACCTTAATACCTTTTAGAATGGTTTGGTTTTTTTTTAATTTTTTTTTTTTTAAATAAAGAGAGAGGGACCATGAGAGAGACAGAGAAAGAGAGAAACAACTTTATTTAGTTTTTCACATGACCTTAGTTGCTCTAACACTTAGTTGTGTACGTGGTGCTGGGGTTTGAACCCAGGTCCTCGTGCTTGCCAGGCAAGCGCTGAAACCGCTGAGCCACCACTCCAGCCCCGGTTTTTGTTTTTTTAAAGAGAGAGAGGAGAGAGAATCAATTTTATTTATTTTTTCATTTGGCCTTCGTGTCTCCAACATCTAGTTGTGTACGTGGTGCTGGGGTTTGGACTCGGGTCCTTGTGCATGCCAGGAATGCACTTTAACTACTGAACCACTGCTCCAGCCCTAGAATGGTTTTTATAAGTTTATTGTGACCTTGGTGTCCAATTGTATTTTCTTCCCCATAAAGTTTAAAATTCAGTGACAGATATCACTAATTTGAAGATTCCAAGGGTCTTAAATCAGTGAACGGGGAAGGATTACTGAATATGCTGTCCAAAAAAGTTGCTAAATAATCCATGTTTAGGAATTCAAATAAAATATTAAGAGTCCCATTTATTTATTGAGTGTTAGTTTACTGCCTGGATCAGTGATTGGCATTTATTTATTTTTAAGAAAGAGGGACAGTGAGAGAGAGAGAGAAGGAATCAATTTTATTTAGTTTTTCATGTGGCCTCCATTGCTCCAACACTTTGTTGTGTACGTGGTGCTGGGGTTTGAACCTGCATACTCTCACATGCCAGGCAAGCGCTGTAACTGCTGAGCCGCTGCTCCAGCCCTGAGGCTTAGAGTTTAAATGATTTCTTAGGGGTTATAGTGAGAGACCCAGCAGAAGCCAGGACAGTCATGCTTTAAAGCAGTGACCCTTAGCCAGCTCTCAGAGAAGGTGAGGACGATTGTTCCAGCCCCTGTTGTCCCAGGCCTCCTGCAGCCCTGTGCAGGCCTGAGGAGGGTCAACAGTGGGAACTGACGCCTGACTTTGGGGACAGGAGCGGGAGATGGAATTGCGGCGGCAGGCCCTGGAGGAGGAGCGGAGGAGGCGGGAGCAGGTGGAACGGAGGCTGCAAAGCGAGAGTGCCCGGAGGCAGCAGCTGGTGGAGAAGGAGGTCAAGATGCGGGAGAAGCAGTTTTCCCAGGTGTGTAAGTGCCAGGGTATGGTGGTGGCTGGCTTGATGGTGAAGGGTTGTAGGAGGATGAATGTCAAGGGCACCTCTGGTGGGCTGTCAAACCTGTTCTCCTCCTGAAAAGATTGCTACTGGCCCCCAAAACAGACTCACTGGAGCTTGTTCAAGTCTGCGTGTGTGTGTGTGTGTGTGTGTGTGTGTGTGTGTGTGTTGGTGTTGGTGTTGGGTGAGTTGTGACCTCGGGTCAGAGAAGAAGGTCTGGACAGGGCTCCCACATATAAGATCTGGGAGTCAAGAATCTCTCTGGGCCTCCTGTCCCTCTTGCATGTGGAACTCCACGATGTCTTGACCCTCAATCCATGGTGCCTTTCAGCTCCAGTCCCCATCATTGGTGGGTGACCTAACTCTGACAGATTGGGCAGTGGCTTCTCCTTGGACAGAGATCCCTTCTTGCCCAAAGCCAGCTCTTACACAAGAGACATAAGCAGGTAGAAGGGGAAATGGGGCTGAGAAGGGACATCTGCCTGTGTCTCTAGTCCCAGCCCCTGGCCTGTGAGGATCTATTGGACTCAGATGTACTGTCCCTTTTGATTGTGTCTCTGTAGGCCTCCCCAGGTGGGGGACTTTTGGGATCTCCCCACAGCAGTGACAAGTGGTCATAGCTTCCCTATTTCCTATAGTGCAACAACATAAATTATAAATTGTAAGGGCAGGTCACATGTGTGGGTTGGCAATTAAGAAACAATTAGGAAGCCCGGCATGGTGGCGCACACCTGTAATTCCAGCAACTCAGGAGGCAGGAGGATTGCAAATTCAAAGCCATCCTTAGCAACTTAGTGAGGTGCTCAATAACTTGGTGAGACCCTGTCTCAAATTAAAAAGTAAAACGGGCTGGGGATATGGCTTAATGGTTAAGCTCCTCTGGTACCAAAAAAAAAAAAAAAGGAAAGAAACAATCAATCAGGTACTTGGTATGTTCATCTTGTGGTCCTGTGGTCAGAATCATTTTATTTTTTTAGGTATTAGGAATTGAACCCAGGGGTACTTTACTACTGAGCTACACCTCCCAACCCCCTTTTTATTTTATGTTTTATTTTGAGAAAGGGACTTGTAAAATTGTTGAGGCTGTCCTTGAACTTGCAATCCTTCTGTCTCAGCCTCCCAAGTCACTGGGATTACAGGGGTGCACTGATGTGCCAGCTAGGAATCTTTGTCAAATGCCTAATTCCCTTTTCCTGCCTCAGTAGTTGACTCTTCCAGTCCTTGTTCTGAGGCTCAGGAAGGCTGCAGGGCCTCTACATCTGGTATGGGAGGGGACTGGAGTCAGTCCATCTTTGGGATTCCTTCTAGAAGTTGTGGGTTTTGTTTTTCTTTAATTTGTGGTATTTCCTTTTCCTGCCATTTTAAGGTTCTATGAGAAAAAAAGAGAATTAAAAAAATGATTCCAGTTGACTGAGAATTCTAGTTAGTATGGGAAGTGGAGTAGACCTTAGTGATGTCTAGCCCTTCCTTTTTTTTTTTTTTTTAAGAGAGAGAGAGAGAGAAAATTAATTTTATTTGGTTTTTCATGTGGCCTTCGTTGCCCCGAGACTTAGTTGTACAAGTACGTGGTGCTGGGGTTTGAACTCGCGTAGTCACGCATGCCAGGCAAGCGCTGTAACTGCTGAACCACCGCTCCAGCCCCTAGCCCTTCCTTTATATGTAAGGAAACCGAGGCCCAGACAGGGATACAACCCAAACAAGGTCACATGGCTTGAAGTCAGAGAGCAGATTTTTCTTCTTTTTTTTGCCTTGCCAGAGAGTAAACTCACAGCCTGTACCTGATAGGCGCATGCTCTGCCACTAAGTACACCCCAGCCTTAAAGACCAGATTTACTATTGGACTTCTTTTCCCAGAGCATGTTCATATCTGGTCTCTTGTTTAGCCTGGGAGGAAGGAGAGGCAGGGGCAGGGTGAGTGTTTTGCCCAGGCCTAAGTAGAGTCCTCATGCTGGATCCACTTTTGGTACAAGCCCTGTGAAACCAGAGTGATGGCATGGGGGTTGTGAGAGTGTCTTGGTCATGGGTGGGCAAGGAGCCATTCAGTGTTTTGCCCAGGCCTAAGTAGAGTCCTCATGCTGGATCCACTTTTGGTACAAGCCCTGTGAAACCAGAGTGATGGCATGGGGGTTGTGAGAGTGTCAGGTGTGGGGGGGTTCAGGATAAAGCCAAGGGGCCAGGAGGACGAAGGAATGATGGGGAAATGGAGGGGACTGCTGACCCTGCCCTCTGCTCCTAGGCACGGCCTCTGACCCGCTACCTGCCAATCCGGAAGGAGGACTTTGACCTGAAGAGCCACATCGAGTCATCAGGCCATGGTGTGGACACCTGCCTGCATGTGGTGCTCAGCAGCAAGGTACTAGGCTTGTGTGGCCCCCCAGGATGCTGGGGACAGGGTCCTGTGATCAGAGGCACCCCCTAGGGCACTGGAAAATGGCCTCTTTTCTGCCCCAATCTGACCATATCTGAGTCCTAGGACCTGATATGTTGGCCTGAAGAGATGTTGGGGCCTAAAGAGATATTGGGGACAGCGCCTAGGGATAAAGGCACAGGGGACGGCACGCACTCATGGAGGCTGCTCAGGGAGAAGGGTTTTAGGGGCTGTGGTCTGGGACCTTTCTTACTTCTGCCTCCCACCAGGTCTGCCGTGGCTACTTGGTCAAGATGGGTGGCAAGATTAAATCATGGAAGAAACGCTGGTTTGTCTTTGACCGGCTCAAGCGCACCCTTTCCTATTATGTGGGTGAGTACTGCCCCCGACTGGGACCTTTGGACTCTGACACCCAGGACAGCTGGTCTCCCCTCCCAGTATTCATGGTTCACCTCCATTTATTTATTTGTTCATTCATTTGTTTACTCAGTAGCATTACTGGGCATCTAACAAATTCCAGGCACTATTATAGGTTCTAGTGATAAGGAAGATGGTCACAACTCTCTCCCTTGGTACTTTCTGTCATGAAGGCAAATATTGAAGAGAATTAAAACAAAACTCTGTGGGATTGCTGGTAGGGACACTCACATGCTGCGGGTGCATGGGCTGGGCTGGGCTGAGGATTTCTTTTGTTTGTTTGTTTGTTTTTTTTTTTTCAGGGCTGAGGACCGAACTCAGGGCCTTGCACATGCTAGGCAAGTGCTCTGCCACTCAGCTAAATCCCCAACCCCTTTTTTTTCTTTTAAAAGAGAGAGAGAGAGAGAGAATCAATTTTATTTAGTTTTTCATGTGGCTTTTGTTGCTCCGTCACTTTGTTGTATATGTGGTGCTAGGGCTTGAACCTGTGTCCTTGTGCATGCCAGGCAAGTGCCGCAACCTCTGAGCCACCACTCCAGCCCTGAGGATTCTCTCCTTAATAAGTTTCCTCAGAGACTCCAAGATAAATAATTAGTCCAGGGACAGGCAACTGGCCCCTACTGCTCCTCCCCCAGCCGTTAGTGTAGTTTCCCATGCCTGGAACTCCTTTTGAACTTTTTCTACTTGGAGTGTGTGCTAGTCAGGCTAGGCAAGGGTATGCTGCTGTAGCAACCAGCCCTCCAATCCCAGTAACTCAAAGCCACAGTTTTCCTTCTTCCCCATGCATACCTGCTGTGCATTGTGGATTGGTGGGGGCTCACATCAGTGCTGTCTTTGCTGCAGGATATATCTTCCTGGAACATTGCTGGCCACCATGGCAGGGGGAAAAGAGAGGCTTAAATGGGCCTTACCATGGTATTAAATACCCTAGCTGGGAAGTGACACACATAGTAACTGTGCACAAGTCATGGGCGGGGTCTTCCAGTGAGTCACACAGTCCCACTGCCACAAATCCAGAATAGAGCAATGCTCCTGGAAGCCTGGATGGGGAACAAGGCTGCAGAATTTGGTACCAGGGAAGCTTAGACCTGGAGTGCCCCACTGCTCCCTGATCGAGTGTCACTCTTCCAAGAAACCTTCCCTGACCTCCCTGGCCCTGGGTGTGGAGAGGCAGAGGGACTTTGTTGGGGAGAGAGAATCTCTCCTGGGGAGAGGAGCTCCATTTTAGGCATGTTGGTATTGAGGTCCTCTGGGACACCCAGGGTGAGAAAAAAGGATTAGAAGTAGAGTAATAGTTAAATCTGTTGGACTAATAATAATAATTACAATAGAACAGATCATATTTATCAAGCACTTGTATGGGCTAAGGGCTGTGCTGAGCACTCTACATGCATTGACATGTTTTACATGCATGTAATTTGGGGGTTTTTTTGGGGGGTACTGGGGATTGAACCCAGGAGTGCTTAATCACTGAGTCACATTCTGTCCTTTTTATTTATTTATTTATTCTTTTTTTAATTTAAGAAAAAGGGAGAGAGTGAGAAAGAATCAATTTTATCTATTTTTTATCTGGCTCTTATCTCTCTGACACTTAGTTGTGTATATGGTACTGGGGTTTGAACCTGGGTCCTCACACATGCCAGGCCAGTGCTCTAACCACTGAGCTACCGCTCTAGCTTTTTTTTTTTGAGACAGAGTCTCAGTTGCTTAGGGCCTTGCTAAGTTGCCGAAGCTGGCTTTGAACTTACGATCCTCCTGCCTCAGCCTCCCAAGCCTTTGGGATTACAGGTGTGTGCCACCATTCCTGGCTCCTGCATTATTCAATTTATGTAATAAGGCAATGAGGAAAGCATTACATTTACACCCATTTTACAAATAAGGAAAATGAGCTTCAGAGAAGTTAAGTAGTTTTCCCACAGCTACTGAAAGGTGGAGCAAAGGAGAGAGAGAGCTGCATTCAGGGCAGGCCTCCCCTTGTGGAGAAGGAGAGACCAGTAAAGGCAGACCGGGCAGGCAGCAGGAAGCCTGTGCTGACCACGCGTCAGGTGCTGGGCTGGCACTTGGCGTATGTGACCTTACTTAATGTGTATGAAACAAAAGGAGACCAAGTTCAGGCAGGCAGCGGAAACAGGGAAGGAAGCCAGCCAAAGCGGCAGGCATTTGGACGCCGGAAGTATCCCCAGCAATACTGGATGCTTCAGAAAAGGCCAAGAGTGATGTGGCCCAAAGGCCATTAGATTAAGGGATTGGAGCTTGTGGAGAGAAAGGTTTCCACTGTGCTTGCGGGGCTGGAGCCAGATTGCACAATCTCAGGGATAGGTGGGTGGTAAGGCAAGAGGGTGTTCCTATTTCCAGTGAAGGAAGGAACAGGAGAGAACAGGAACTGGAGAGGTGGCCAGGCCTGAACCAGGGTCCTTGTACTGAGGAAGAGGTGGAGATGGGCGTGGGGCTGGATTAGGCCCCGGGTGTGCCTAGCCTGTTTGACCTGTGTCCTCCTCCTGCCTACCTACTGGAAATCCCCTGCACAGGGTCAGGCCTCTGCACAGCCTTGGGGCTCTACCTTATCTCAGTGGGTCCCTCCCTCCTCTGCGCTCCTGCCGTTATCCAGGGCCTGTCTGCCACGTGACTTCAGCCCAACGATGCGATGACAGACGCTCCACTACGTGCCAGACACCATGCTGCGTACGTTGTGTGTGTTCTGGCGTTTAATACTCTTGGCAGTCTAGGCCGCGTAGGTGCGGTGGAGTTCCTTACCCTGCTGCTGGTGGAGAGGCTGTCTGTGCCTTCTTCCCCACTGTGGAGTAGCTTCCTAGAAGGGGTTCTGACTTTGCTCTGGATCCCAGGGCCTAGGACTCATTCACCCCATATTGATTGAGCTCCTGCTATGGGCTTGGCAAATAGTTATTGGTGTTGGGGGAGATGGATTCAAAAGGAGGGGTCAGATTCAGCATGGTAAATTTTATATGGAGGATGCCTTATAGTGGTAACATGTGCAATGGGTCTTGAGGATCATATAGGAGTCTGCCAAGGGAATGACTGGAGACCATTTCAGTGTACTGTTGAGGGAACGCTGAGAAGCTGGGCCTGGCTCCGAAGAAGTTGGCCTTTGTGCAGGGGAGGTGGTGAGACCAGCTGGTGGGACGTGTTGGCACCAATGTGAGAGAGGCCTTTGCCAAGCCAAGGAGACAGCTGGCTTCCCAAAGTTCGTGGGCTGAAGTAGCAGGCTCAGATTTGCTGTAGGAAGCTCATCTCAGCATGGTGTAAGATGAGTGGTAGAGGA
The DNA here is from genome assembly GCA_004027875.1 of Aplodontia rufa. Lineage (NCBI taxonomy): Eukaryota > Metazoa > Chordata > Mammalia > Rodentia > Aplodontiidae > Aplodontia > Aplodontia rufa. The sequence goes on from PVKS010008149.1 coordinate 68,586, forward strand.
TGGGACGGGCACATTAGGAGGCAGGAGCAAGGAAGCAGCCATGATGCAGGTGGCCCAAGACTCAGGCTTGAAATAACCTTGGGTAGGGGAGGGGAGGAGCCCATGGGGAAGAGCTTACTGCTAGCTGTCACCTCTCCTGCAAGACACAGCTGTGGGGTCGAGGGCATCAGTTATACCACCTGAACGGTGTTTGCCTCAAATAACAGCCCAGGTTCTGAGCTGAGCTTTCCCTTCCTGGTGCTCCTGCCCCTCTGCACCACGTCTGCTCCTGACAGTTTTCCCTCCTTTCTGCCACCCTGACCTCTAGATGCTGTGTGCTATGGAGCACATCAGGACTCTCTTGTGCCTTTTTTTTTTTTTTTTTTAAGAGAGAGGGACAGTGAGAGAAGAGAGACACACAGAATCAATGTTATTTAGTTTTTCATGTGGCCTATGGTATTGTGCATGCCAGGCAAGCACTGTAACTACCGAGCCACCGCTCCAGTCCCTGCCTTCTTTGTTTTTAACATGAAGTAAATATATCTATGTGGTTCAGAAATCAAAATATAAGCCAGGGTCAGTGACACACACCTGTAATCCCAGCAACTCAGGAGGCTAAGGCAGGAGGATTGCAGGTTCGATGCCATCCCTAAGCAATTTAGTGAGACTCAGAATAAAAAGTAAAAAGCTTGGGGATGTGGCTCAGTGATAAAGCACCCTGTGTTCCATCCCCAGTAACCACCTCCCAAAAATAAAAATATAAGACCAGGATTGTAGCTCATGATGGAGCATTTGCTTAGTATGCCCAAGGTCCTGGTTCTATCCCCAGCACCACAAAAAATAAAAACATGAAAAAGTTTTGGTTGAAACCTTGCATGGTGGTGCACACCTATCATTCCAGTGATCAGGAGACTGAAGCAGGAGGATTCAAGTTCCAGGCCAGCCTGGGCAATTTAATGAAACGCTGTCTGGAATAAAAAAGTAAAAATAAGAAGGACTGGGGATGTAAATCAGTGGTAGAGCACCCTGGGTTCAATTCCCAGTACCTTTAAAAAAGAAGAAAGTAAAGAAAAAGTTTAAGTTGAAAATATGCCCC